>JALLBJ010000875.1:0-10580 GCA_036940105.1 Skeletonema potamos | reverse complement strand
GGAATGAAAACATGCATCTCTCTTGTTGTTTGACAACTCGTAAGCAACTAAACCTATAATAGATACTTATGGGTAAAGCAGAAACAATAATTTTTTTTTCTTTTTTTTCTCATCACATGAAAGTAAAAAGCAATATGGAAGGATAAAAATATGTAACAAAACGAAGGCAACAAAAGGCTCTTTATCATACCATCAACATCATGCCCATCGCATCAGAAACACTTAATGTTCCCAGTAGCATTCCTGGTCTAACCATGACCGATGTATTCTACGCCACCCCCGGAATGAACCCAGGGGGGCACTCCATCCATGACCCCAACGATGAACGTCTTCTAGATCCTACATTGCAAGCGCGTGTGGCATATTGGTTGCGTCCCAAGGCATACTCTTTGAAGGAACTTAAGGGAGAGTGTAAGGCTAGACAAATATCGATGGAGGGGAATAAGAGGGTGTTGGCGCTGAAGTTGGCACTTCGGAAGTTACCACAGAAAACTGATATGTTGGATGGATTATTGTCCACTACAATCAAAGCTGGAGACGATATCGGAACAAATGCCACAAGCGAGGACAAGGGGGGGAACAACAATAGTAAACAAACAGAAAAGCCAAAAAAGAACATTATAGCCAAGAAGAAGACAATCACCAAAACAAAATATCCACCCTCATTCCAGGGATGCAAAACATGCGGCAACTCGGATCACAATAAATGCACTAAACTCAAATGCCCATTGCATCCAGACTACGAGAAAGCTAATGCTGGTGATTGGTCTGGACGGCCAGGACATAAATGTCAATTGTGTGGACGGAGTTCTGAGGGTGTAGGACCAAGACGAGGATTTGATTATCGAAATGATGTTTGTGGTGGATGTACTGATTTGTCAGAGTTATAAAAACTTCAAGTGTTATGTAGTAGTATTTGGCTGGCTGAAGCCGAAGCGGTGCTTTTTGGGATGCTCAATGTGAGACCTATGTGGTTGTGACAAGGTGCTCGATTGCAATCCAAATGAAAGAGAGCAAAATATTTGTTTCGCTCATACTTGGTACTCGTAACATATTTAAATTGAAGTAAGACGTGATAGGAGAAAGCTGAGTAAACATACCGTCATATATGCAATGAAGCGTCTTGTTGCATCCATTCACTTCGCTAACTCAACGAAACTCTACCTTCATCAACCTATTGATGTTTGACCAATTGCAAGTTGTAACGTTCACCCTTGGGCAATCGCATGGTTTGCAAGGCCGTCGGCAATCTGATGTTCTTCCCGTGATATGTGTTCGAAAGTAACCTCGAGCTTCACATCATTGTCGAGATTGTCATCGGGACATGCAATTTCTTCAAGCGTTGGTTCTTTATAGAATATTCGCCGGTTAGTTGTTTGGTGACGAGTTCTGAATCTCCAACAATTGTCAGCTTCTTGAGATCCAGTCGAGTAACCCAAGCTAGACTTGCTTTACCCCCTCGTATTCCATTTCATTATAACTTTTCTCTATGCCACTGAATCCACAACCATGAACAAGGCGAGCTTCTTCTCAGAACAGTGTATTTGCCACGTATGTTCGAGGTGGAGTCTTCGTGGATACTCACCCACAAGCTTGGTCAAGTGGAGGATGAGTTTGGGTAGAGAATCAATTGACAATCCTAAAGCAAGGGTTGACACAGAAAACGGCATAGCAAGGATGAGTACTGAATGGAAGATATCTTGAAAAAGAGCAACGTCAAAATTAGATCATTTGATCGACCTCGCAAAAAAGCACAAGTGCTACACGGGAAGCAGTTGCTTTGGATCAAAGTGGAAGACGTACAAACTGATTGGCCGAAGGTACGAAATGTAATCGTTCATAGAGCAAATTAGGTTCAGTAGCAAATATCTCTGATACCCGACAAGAGTGGCCACGTCGTCTGTATCTACTGTTGAGGATTAGGAGGGCTGTCCGAAACGATGTTGGTTTGTATAGAAACTCTGACCTTCGGTTCATATTGGAAGCAGTTACAGATGTAAACATGTATGCTCATATCGCGAAATTGCGAACAACTTCTATAATTGCGGAGGCGAGGAGAACGATGAGGAGTGTTTGACTTTGATCTCACATTGGGAGAAGTATACTTTGGCTATGGTGTGAGCGAAGGTTGAAAGAGATGCTATCCATGCTGTTTACTGCACAAAAGGAAGAATTGCCAAGTCCATTGCTGCTTGGTGAGAAAACCAAGGAAAGAAGCCTCGTATTCTATCACTGGTCTCAAGTATGCTGAGGCCACGGCGGTCCAGGGTGATAAGGTTACTCTTTTGTGTGAACCTGAACATGTGAGTGTTCATGACAAGTGTTCAGTATTTGCATCCACCTCTCTCCATTGCTTTACCAAGTTTCATTACTCTATTTTCAGCAATATGATAAGTATCAATGCAGTCAAAGTTATAAACAGCTCAGGTCAACGAATCGGGCATATTGCCGAGGACAAAGCAGCCGACTTGTCTCCAAAGTTGAAATAGATTCAAGAAGACTTGCAATCTCAACACATGAAGTTGTCTGTGGAAGGCACCATTACTATTACTACTATAAGCGATGGCTACTTATCAACAACCAGTTCAGGTTGAATTAAAACCAATTCAATTGCAATGTTGAAGGATTATCCTTTTCTTCTGACCTGAGATGCAGGTAAACCAATATATCTGCGTTCTTCTCGCGCGAGTTCGGAAATCGATCGAGTTCGAATAAACCCCATATGGTAATATTATCCTACATACCAAAACAAACTTGCTGCAATATTTTAATAACATCAATTTTGAAATGTTGTCATTAGTTACTTCCATAATACTGCGCCGCTAACGAAGTAGTCGACGACGAAGTTTAGAGCTGTAACGCACATCATAATAATATGATGTCATCGCCATCAGTGTATCATGCACCTATTCTACTGGACGAAAAACGTCCAATCAACGGAGATATCAGCTATCAAAGCAACCATCACACTCGAAAGCGTAGACCAGTAGATCCTCCCGAAGAAGGAACTATTATACAAAGCGATGACTATAATAACACAGACAATAACACTTACAAGCGACGCCGTACTGCTGCAGATGATTTTTTGGTTGGAGCACTTAGCCTTTCACCGCCCGATCCCCCTGCAAAGTCATTTTGCAAACGAAAGAAGGAAGATTATGATGATGATTCCATTGGCAATTCTTCGGATGATGTAGGTGATAGAAAATATACGAAGCTGCCGAGATGTGAAACGGATGGTGATAATCTGCAAGGGATGACAATAACATCGAAGAGTATAGCTGGTGATCACGAAACGTCACAATTTATAACATCGACTAAACCTGATCCACCATCAGATCATACTGTTGCCGCGGCAACTCAACATAATGCATCCGAAATGGACAATGATATGAGTATTGACGACAATTCTAGCGTCAACAGCAACAGCGATGGTAGCATATCTGAGGGTTCTCTTCAACGTGCCATGTATCAAGCTGTCTTTGGAAGAAGGAATAACGCTCCACATCACTTTCACTCTATCCCAGCAACAATTAGTGGCCGCGGTGGGAATGGCGGCGGTTGTTGTTATGACGCTGTTGATGCCAAGATTGAAGAGTTGATTCGTAGATCGAGGATGGAGGCTGAGATTCGGAGTAGGAAGGAGGAGAAACAAAGAATCGCTACCAAAGAAGGAGTCAGTGAAAAGCAAGATGTTGATGAAGATGAGATGGAAATGGATGGGGAATGAAAAATAAGTCACCAGCAATGTCAAATCTATCGATGATGATGTTTACAAGACTGCACTTGTATAATAAAAAAAATGTGACATGAGTAAATTGAAATAAGTTTGTAAATGAGTCTCTGATTTCTTTGCAAATTCGTATCATATGCAAACTTTTTCATTATTCGTTATGACGATGCAGTGTTTCGGGAAACTATTGCTTCTGGTGAATGTTTATTGCGTGATGTCGATACCAAACCCCTTGTTGTTTTTGTTTTTTTCTTCACCACATCCCAGATCCCCCTCTTCCAGCCAGTATTTAGCTTTCCTCCAATTCGGGTAGATCATCATCGTCACCATCACCATCATCATCATCATCTGAGTCTGGCTCTCCACCATCACCTCCACCCATTTGACCCATCTGTTTCATCAGCGCATCCATGTCCATACCGCCCATTCCTCCTCCCATGCCAGGCATACCGCCCATTCCTTGCATCATTGAAGCCATGTCCATGCCTCCCCCACCTCCCATCATTGAACCCATGTCCATTCCACCATCGAGCTGAAAAATATTAGAGAGTAGCAGCCACGTCAGAAATTGAATTCGTGGAGAGTTCATGACTAATAGCACACAGAACAAGAACATAGATATATCTATAGACACACAAAAAATCATTTCAAAACAAATAAACTCACCGCCGAAGTATCAAATCCCCCATCTTCCTCATCTTCATCTACATATCTATCCCAATCAATTTTAACCTGATTCTTCTCCAACGCCTTATCCTTCAAAAGACGCGGCCAAAATTCGTCTTCTTCCTTGTCTTTTTTCATGACATGCATTATCACCGATCGGGGCAAGACCTTGTATGTGGATCCTTTGGCATCTACTGGTTTGAAGAAGGCAATGTCGACTTCATACTCTTTGGATTCGGACTTTCCCCTGAATTTGAGTGTTTCATCGGCAAGGTCCACGGATGCTTCCTTAACGTCTATGATATTATTGAAACATTAAGACATGAGCACATTTCATATATAATATTACACAATAGAGGGTGACAAATAGATGAAATTTACGTCAAAAAAAGACACCAAAGACAAACGTGCAGAAAACCAAAGACACGACACACCGGCATAAAAATGCGATCATATCAAATGCACTTCGCTTACCTGGCAGGGCGATCGTGATATACAGAGAATCTGATCTTTGGGCCCACTTGATTGGTGCTGTATTTACTTTGGTCGTCATGATTTTTGTTGGTGGAGGGAGTACGTTGGTTTGCTACTCTTGTCAGAGCTACTATGGGTGAGTATGGGTGGTGGTGAAAGATCGAAGATCTTCGGCAGTCGCCGGCTGAGAGAGAGATCGAAGACTCTGGGGCTGACCACCACAGCGCTAGAATTAATACAGAAGCACCTCAGTAAAATATTTTCTGCTTCAGTCCAGGTCCGTCACCGTCACACCGTGCTGGCAAACGCAAAACCATGTTGTGTATTATTATCGACCATTTAATCATGATGGCGCTGAAGATATCTCTATGTGCAACACTCTTATCTGTGGCAGCAGCTTTCACGCTGCATGGTAGCAGCAACTATCAGCATACACAGAAAAACCATGTTGATGCAAGATCTGAAATAACTTCTGCATCAAAGCTCTCTGCATCGGACGAAAACCATGAACAACCAATCGTCAATGGAGTCACCCTCAAGATGGCATTTGACTCTTCGTCAGTTTGGGGTGTGGCTGACTTGTCGGAAACAAAGTCAGAACGTTTTACATCTCCAGAATCTTTAGATATGGTGCACAGATTACGACGTGAGTCGTCGGCCGTGATGGTTGGAAGGGGCACAGTAGAGTTTGATGACTGCTCCTTGACTGTAAGGCGTGTTAAACTGGGTGAGGGGCAAGAGCAACCTGTTAGAGTAATCTTGGATCCTTCTTTGAGCTTGGTTGGTGGAGACTATGCAATTTTCAATGATGGGTTGCGAACAATCATATATTACTCAATAGCCGCCCAAAACCAAGATGTGTCGTTTCCATCAAGTAGTGAATGTGTAACATTTGTTCCATTGACTCCATTAATAGATGCCAAAAACAACGATAAAATACTTTCTTTGTCGCCATCACAGATTATTCAAGACTTATCAGCACGCGGATTGACTCATATCATGGTGGAGGGAGGACCAGCTACCGCACGTGTTTTCCTAAATGCCGGTCTAGTTGATCGAGCAATACTTGTTAGGGCACCAGTCGAATTCCAAATACCAGTACCTGCACTAATGAATAAGGATACAATGAAGAGTGCTGGATTGAACATGATTGGGACAACTGAGATGGGAGGTGATGTGGTGGAGTACTGGACTCGGGAAGGGTTGGAATGGCCGACAGACAATCTATCATCGTGGCCGTAACATTAGATAAAGAAAGGTGTGAACACTCTTCTCAAAAAAGATGCAACTAAGTTTAATGTACAGGTCTTCTATTCAATTTAAAGATCGTTTCTAACCTCTCTAGTTGATTTGTACAAGCCTTAGACGACTGTCAAAGTCGTATTGCGAACTCCATTCAAGATCTCGCTCTCGAGGTCAGTGCCACTGATATCCATGCCATTGCAACTTGACTGAACACGCAATCCACTTGTGCCAAGAATGGCATCAACCTCTATCTGAGATGGAAGTTCGACCAATACATCGTCACCCTCAATCTTCACAGGGAATGTGATAAGAGCGAGGTCGCCATCGAGCTGCTTTCCGTCAGCGAGGCCAAACTGTTTCTTGTGCAAGGGACATGCCACCTTCGCGATGCCATCAGCAGTTCCTCCAATGATGCCTTGTGACAGGACAAATGCTTGCTTGTGAGGGCACATGTTCTGAGTGCAATACCACTCGCCACGCTGAGCATTATTGAACACTGCAAGCTGAGTATCACCGTAAAGAATTGCAGATCCAACATTGGGAGCAAAGTCACTTGTCTTTCCAACGTTCACCCAAGACTTCTCAGAGCGGGAAAACACATCAATTGTATCTGGCTTCCAGTTCGTTTGGGGCTGGCCATCTGAAGCCCAGTCAGTGGGGCGCACCTGACCGCGTTGATCAATGAATTCAATCATTTCTTCACGTGTCTGAACTTCATCCGTGTTGACAAATTGCTTGAACTTGGCTCTGCGTGCGGGGTCCTTGACGACTTCAGCCCATTCATCGTGGTACGTGTCCACCAAGTATTGCATGCGACGGTCCAATTCTTCACAGATTCCAAGGGAGTCTTCAATGATAACTTCCTTGAGATGCTCAATAGGGCCGCCACCGTTCTTGCCGCTGGGAAGTTTGGCTTGCCAAGGAGCTGTGCGCTCCAAGCGATCAGCCGTAAGGATGTAATACATGATGTAGCGGTCTAGGTACTTGATGACAGTGTCTTCGTCAATATCAGTGGCTAGTAGCTGAGCATGAACGGGATTGACACCACCATTCCCTCCAACATATAAATTGTATCCGTTCTCAGTAGCTATCATGCCGAAGTCCTTTCCTTGTGCCTCAGCGCACTCACGAACACAACCAGAGACAGCACTCTTCATCTTGTGGGGTGAACGAACTCCCTTGTAGCGGTTCTCAACTCTGATAGCGAAGCCAACAGAATCTTGCACACCAAATCTGCACCAAGTGCTACCTACGCATGATTTGACAGTACGAAGGGCCTTTCCGTAGGCATGACCAGATTCCAATCCAACAGAGCCAAGTTCTTCCCAAATATCAGGAAGCTGGTACTTGGATGCACCAAAGAAATCAATCCTCTGTGCTCCAGTGATCTTGGAGTAGAGATTGTATTTCTTGGCAGTCTTTCCCATTTGTATAAGTTGCTCGGGTGTAATCTCTCCGCCTGGTACGCGAGGAACAACAGAGTATGATCCTCCTCTTTGCATATTGGCGAGGGAGCGATCGTTCGTGTCCTGGAGTGCATCTCTACCTTCGTCGAGAATAACGCCATTGTAGGTTGATGCAAGAATTGATGCAACAGCGGGTTTGCAAATTTCACATCCATCCTGCAACGTAGTGGAAGCGTAAACAAATTTAGTTAGTTGGACTTTACACAAAAAGAAAGAAAGCATAGTTCAGAGGTATGGTAATTGGAGAACTTACACCGTGGCCGTGTTTGTGGAGAATCTTTTCAAAGCTATCAACGGAAGTGGGATCGGCATCAGTGCGGACAAGAGCCATCAATTCAGGTCTCGATAGTGGGAAGTGCTCACACAGATGATTCGATAGAGATCCACCAAGTTTTTCAAGTTCCTGCTTCAAGATCAATTTCACATCTGGTTCACAGCCGCCGCAGCCAGTACCAGCTTTGGAGCAAGTCTTGACTTCCTTCAGGCTAGCTCTATCAACTCCAAGTTCTTTGATCGTATCAGCAATTTGTCCACGAGTGACATCATTACAAGAACAGATCTGCGCGTTTGGATCCTCAGAAAGTTCTTCTTCCTTGACATCTCCCCGAGCAGAAGCAGGGGCAAGAAGCATGGCTGGATTTTCAGGCAATTCCCCGCCCTGGACAGCAAGCTTATGAAGCTTGGAGTAGTCACTAGCATCGCCGACAAGGATTCCACCCCTAAGCCTGGTTCCGGCCTTGTTAAAGATGAGCTTGCGATAAATTCCACCAATAGGATCGTTCCACACGAGGTTGGACACGTCTTGGTCATCAGGGTTGGGTTGGTTTTCCCCAAAAGAGGCAACATCACAGCCAAGAAGCTTCAACTTAGTGGACAGATCAGCTCCTGTGAATGCGGGTGTTTCTTTAAGGCCCAAATCGTATCCAAGTTCTTCTTGGGCAACAACTTTGGAGCAAACCCCAGCCATGTCATATCCAGGTGCGATGAGACCATAGATAAAGTTGTTGTAGAGAGCAATCTCTCCAATAGCATAGGTACCGTCAACAGACGTCTTCAACTGCTCGTCAACTACAATTCCACCACGTTCACCAACAGCAATGTCAGTGCCTCTGGCAAGCTCGTCTCTGGGTTTGATACCGGCACTGACAACAACCATCTGAACTTCCAAGTCATCCCAATCTTCATTACTGAACCTAAGAGCTGATACTGGAGACATATCCTCCATATCAGTGGAACCATTCTCACCAACAAACGATTCAGTTCTGGCACCACAATGAACTTTGAGACCCATTTCTTCGATCTTTCCAACAAGTGCATCATGACCACCTTGGTCGATTTGACGGCACATTAGAATGGGTGCAAATTCAATGATGTGAGATTCGACCTTCATATCAGCAACGGCCTTGGCGGCCTCTAGACCCAAGAGGCCTCCACCAATGACAGCAGCGCTCTTGACGTTGTTTTCTTTGACGTATGCGAGCATCGCTTCAAGATCTTCAATAGTCTGCATAGTGTTGAGCAATCAAGAAGAATAGTTGTGAGAGCGAGAGGATTAGAAAGTGCTGTTGAGCTTGAAACGAAGAACGTACCCTGTAAACAAATACACCTGGGCGCTGCTTTCCAGGGATAGGAGGAACGAATGGGAATGAACCAGTAGCGAACACGGCAACATCATAATCAATAGTTTTCCCAGATGCACCAGTAACTGTCTTAGACTTGGTATCAACAGAAACAACTTTGTCATTAAGAAACAACTCAACGTTGTTCTCTTCATACCATGGTGTGCGCCCTTCATCGTCAAACTCTGAAGTCATGGACAACGCTGATGGGTTACGCGTCTCGAAGTAGGATGTGAGCTTGACGCGGTTGTATGCTGCACGCGGCTCTTCGCAGAATGTGGAGATGACACACTTCTTATCCGTGTCGAGATCGATGAGGTTCTCCATGAATCGTTGTCCTACCATACCGTTACCGATGACCACGACGCGCTTCTTGTCAGACTCACCGTTGGTGGCACGTAGTTGTGTATTGCGAGTGAATTGAGATGATTTGATTCCAAAAGAATCTACATCTGCTACAAGCTGAGCAATGAAGAGGAGTGCGAGAGCCGAAGCCTTCATTGTCGGTGGTGAGGTGAAGAGAGGACGAGTTGAGTGATAGCGGCTCTTTCGATCGGCTGCCTGTGAAAATGAAAAGTGAAAATTTTACGAACACCTTGCATTGCTTTTAACTGCAATATGAAGTTGGCGGCCGTGATGGGTGGATAGGGAAGAGTATGGAAGGATAAAGAATGCGTTCTTTGTCCGGAACTTTCGGTTAGTGTTGATGATGCGGCATTTTGATGGGAAAGATATCTGAAGGGGCGGCAGTTTTAGGGGCTTGGATCAAGATAACTATCTCAAAGAGGCAACCGAAGCTTCATGGTACATCTTCTAAAATGAAACTATATGTAATTTAAACACGTCCTTGACATATATCACGAAGCTAAGTGAACGTTGCGACCTTACGTGTTCCGGAAGCACCAGAGAAGGAAGAATAGGGTCGGGGAGAGAATGAAGAAATTTCCCTGAGAAGGATCCTCGTTCGATGCTGCAGGCGGGCGGGGAGCCCACGGGCCCGTGCGGACTTGACGGAGCCACCTGCCAGCCCCGTTATTAATAATTATTTGCTCTTGCTTTTTGGATGGTACCCAGTACGTAAGTATGATGGAATGTTCAAGATCGCCGCCAGGGCTTTGTACCCACTCCGTTTTTTGTTGGGTAATTGGGTATTGGGTACTTCTCCGTACTGAGTTTTGATGGGTAGTTAGGTATGGGTAAATACCCATTACCCGACCATTTTTTCGGGTATTGGGTAGGTATGTAGGAATTAGTACTTTCTTTAGCCCCGCGGGTCTACCTGCTTCAAATGCCTTCCAAGAACGTATCTTCAGCGCTTGTACTGGCATGACGATCCACTCAATCAAAGTCTGCAAACCGATCGTTTTGAAAAGAAGG
>JALLBJ010000874.1:0-10630 GCA_036940105.1 Skeletonema potamos | reverse complement strand
AGTAAGTGACGAAGATGATAAGTGACAAAGATGACATGACGACAACATTGACGCCTAAAAATGAATATTATTAATCTGTGAGGTTTAGCAAAAATAGTTGATATCGGGATCAAGTCATCTTTGTATTCTTTCGGCATGCTTTGCTTCACAGACTCGTCGGCTTCTTGCTGCTGTGTCTTCGCTTTGTTTGCTTCATTTCGCACGTCGGAAGGTTTCATGACGGAAATCAATGGCTGGTTCGGCATGATAATATTGATGATTCAAGAGGAATTTAACTTTCAGCTGAACTTCGGTTGACCATGAACCATAAAATCAGCATGGCTTCGTCGATGGTTTATTTGTCGACTTTAATACCGTGATTGTTAGAGATTATAGTTGGAGATTGGAGATCTATCATTTGAACTCGATATTATTTATTCATCTTGCGCCCCACTTCTCAGACCCCCGCTGCTGCTGATGAAAAAGAAGCGCATAGTCATTTGTGTCTAGTGCATTTATTATTTATCGAATGAGCAACATGCAACCAAGAGGCCAACAGGAAATGATGTGAAGTAATATGATGGAATATGAGCAGCCAGACTGGGTATCGATGTAGGAGAAATGGTAGGCTTTAAGGAGCGACAGACATCTGACAGACATGTTTTTATAGCGAGAAGCTGTTTATGGCAAAGGCTCTACTTTATTGTACAAAACTTGTGGACCACTTCTATGCTGTCGATCCATAATCACGACTAAGCAATGTGCTAACTTTCAACATCACTGAACCAAATTAGTTCCTTACAAAAATGAAGAAGCACAAACATATAATTTTGTAAGCATAGACACGACTCACTCATTCTTCACACTTTCAATCGACTCAGATGTTGGTGTGTACTCATATTTCTCGAAGTCAAAGAATATTGTTCGTTTGAGAAACTTGGGAACAAATTTGTAACCTATCATGGGGATTAGAATCGAAGTATTCTCGCGATACTTAGAATACCTAGAGGAAGCATCAAATGAGTACGAAGATGAGGTAAATGATCTTCACTCCGCGGAAACAACATCACGCAGTAAAACTTACCTTTCAGGACATTTGTCGTAGTATCGTTTCAAGTTCTTCCCCTCTGCATTACAGAGACCCGTGGGCTCCATCGTCAATAGAATTTGCATTGTAAACAATGGAGAAAGAATTCCAGCCCACCAAAGTGGATCGGTATAACCCTTACTTGAACTTGAGTAGGAGAAGGCAAAGAGGCACCTGCAGAAGGGAGAACACAATCGTGTCAAACGAGACAAAGTGTGGAAGTCTGCAGATGACGTCGAGATTGATCATCAATATGTACTCACCACCATTGGAAGATTTCACCAAAGTAATTTGGATGTCTTGAAACAGACCACATACCGTCAGTGCAAAAATCACCCCGCCTGCCTCGTTTCACCCACAACGCCTTCTGGATGTCTGCAACAATCTCGATCAAAACACCAGCACAAAACAATACCGCGAATACGATATCGTAAGGTGTGAAGCCCGGCTTGTTCACATGTGACGAGTTTACGAATATCATCGGCATCGATATCAAGAAAACCCAAAACGCCTGTGCCATCCAAAACACAAAGAAACCAAATGGTTGTGGCTGACCGCCTCCTTTTCCTAGCACCTCATCAAATCTCGAATCTCCTTTACGCTCATGTGCACGCCAGGCTAGAAAGAGTAGTAACCATCCTCGTGAACAGATGAATAAAATTGTCACCAATATTTTCCGAGGATCGTCTACCCAATTTAAGGGAGAATTATCTCCCATCGAACCAGCGATAGCACTCCATAGAGCGAGTGCAAGATAGTTCACCCCGCCAAGAATATCATAAAATTTCTCGGTTTTCAGCGCGTATGCAGCCGTGAATCCGATGAATTGTATGCAGCAGGTGATTGCAACTGAGATGCCATAAACGAATCCTTGTCCTACCATTGTACCTATTGCAGAGAGGTCCGCATTCAAGTCTTAGTAGTTCTTCCACCCAAAGCCATAATCAATAATTATTATAATTTAGAAAATTGTTATGGTGCTGCGGGCTAGCAGAGCAGCGGGCAGCTGGGGCACTGAAGAAAGTGGGGTCTCTCTCTCTCTCTAGAGAAAGAGAAAGCGGGACAGCGGGTGTATTATGCAGCAGCATAGCCGGCGTTGCGCCATATTAGCAAGCGAGCTCCGAGCGATGCAAGAACGAGCACGATTCATAGCAGGGTGGCGCAAAACAACAACAAAAGGAGCAGAAGACCCAGAAGACATAAGCTGCTCCTCACAGAGGGAAACCTTCATTTTGTCGCTGCTTCATCGAAATATTATTTACCTTAGCAGGGGTCATCATACGCCGGTCAAGAATCATCAAGCAGCAGCGTGCAGTCGAACCACAAGGGAGGACACCTATGACTCCTCGAAGTCAGGAACATGAGAGCAGTGCTGCCGATGGGCGGCGCAACAACTTCATTACCCATCTTTCTATGGATGAAGACACCGATGCAGTGAAACTTCTCCACAACCCTAACTCTGACCACTCCGATGATCCCACGAGCTTCCTTCGATACTTCCTCACGTCAAATGGACCGCCACAGATAATCACCCTTTGTCTTCTCATTGCACTCGCATTAGGATCAACAGTTGGAGTGGTTCCAGCAGTTGTCGAAGATCGGTATGCAAGGCTTAATCACGGCTACACAGGAGAGCCTTGCTTACAGCTAAAGATAGGTGAACGACCACAAGAGTGCTTGCTTGGTAACGATGATGCTCAAAATTCTGCAGCGCTTACAAGCTTCATTTCCAACGCCTTAACATTTTCAACCAGCTCTCTGATGGGGAGCATTAGTGATGAGAGAGGAAGGCGTGAAATCATACTTTTGGGTATTGGGCTTAGTTTGCTTGGTCCTATGAATCTAGTTCTCATGCAATTATACAAGGGCATGTCACCATTTCCCTTTTATGCATCACATGCTTTCAGTGGAGTCGTTAATTGGATGGCGGTGGCGCTATCCTCCCTGTCTGACGTGATACCCGCAGAGTGGAGAGCTCCTGCATTTGGTATGGTGCTCGCCGGCTTCTCTCTAGGGTTCGCATTGTCTCCAATTCTCGCAGTGTTCATGAGCCACTTGGTTGTGTCTATTTTTGCATTCAGCATCTTGGTGGGCGGTTTCATTTTTGCATGCTTCTACATGCCAGAGACGCTTTCTCCTGAATCGGCAGCACAGGCTAGATTGAGCCGACTTTCAGAGAGACCACCGATGAATACGCAAGCTGATATATTGAAGTACAATCTCATGCGGCCTGCAAAAGAACTGATGATATTGAATCGAAACAAATTATTCCGTTTGCTGTCTGCTCTTGCGTTCTTCTCCGGATGCATCAGTACTGCCGATCATACACTTTTTCTGTACTACGTTGAAGAGAACTTTGGTTTCAATGACTCTGACATTGCAACACTGTTCATGATTATTGGCGTGATGGGAATTTTTGTACAGACAGTGATTTTGAAGCCTTTCGTCAGCTTATTGGGCGAAAGGCGTGTCATAATTGTCTCATTTTTGGTTGGATCCTTGTGTAATTTTCTCTATGGAGTGGCAGAGTCCAAGCAAACAATCTTCGTATCAGCCACTTTGGCCTCGCTTACGGGCATGAGCTTTCCAACAATATCAGCAATCAAATCAAACAATGTTGCTGAGATGGAGCAAGGAAGGATACAAGGTGCACTGTATTCATTGCAATCATTAGCTTCAGCGTTTGGACCGTTACTTTTGAGATATGTATACAACGAGACAAAGGATGGTGGCGGCTTTGGAAGGGGAACTATGTTCATTTTTGGTGCTGGTCTTTATCTAGTTGCAACTCTGTTTGCATGGGCACTACCAGAAGAACAGGCGAACTCCAACTACACGAAGTACCATACAAAGAAGAGGAGTAGCCTCGTGTCAGGTGAAAAACAAACCGATTTGAATTATGGATCAACAACCCCTTAGAGATGATATCTTGGGAACTGTCGGCAATGGCAATGGCTCCAATTACGAAGGAGAACGACGTAGAGATGGAAATAGAAATATAGAGTTGTGAAGTTGAATAAGTGTTCGATACTGTAAAAATATTTTACATTTACCATGTCAGTCCATTTGACTTTCATTTGAGCTATGTCTCTGTAATAGCATGCAACATGTTCAGCAAGTTAATGCAGAATCCAGCAAGTAAGAAGACAGAGCCACATGCCATGCCGAAAGGAAGTATCTCAACGATAGATAAGTACATACACGGATTTCTGAGAGAATTCACAATTTCAATTGGGATGCCCACAAATGGGACGCTTTGACTCCTCCCTCAAGGGCCGGGACCTCATTTTCAACATCAATGATTGAACGAACGGCATAAACGGCAAACTATTTCGTAGAGGATACAAATCAATTCACCTACTACCATGCCAAGAACACTCAAGAAAGCTGCGAGGTATGAACCTCCGGATTTTGTCCACGCCAAGAAGAAAAAGGCGAAGAAGAAGCCTGCTCCCAAGCCGAAAAAGAAAACCGTAACTCATACAGACGACGGCGTACCAATTGTCAATGCGACGATGGCTCAAATTCGCAAAGGGCTCAGCGGTAAGGCTGCTACCCGGCTGGTGAGAATTCCTCAAGTGACTGAACGTAGCAAATTTTACGTCGAGGCTGCTGAGATCATTGGGGAACGTGAGTCTCATGCGCTGCCATATCATGGGGGACGGATGTGGAAGGTGGAGGTAAAAGTCTCCGACGACAGGGGCGCATATGGCGACAACTGCAAAGGAAACGGCAGGCGATCCAAAAATGATGACGACGAGGAGGAGGATGGTAAGAATAAGAAGAAAACCAACTACAATGCTCTCACGCCACTGTTTCGGTGGTATAGAGGTAAACTTGAGTTGGCAACCATGCCGCACATTTTGGAAAACATCGAAGAAGTTGAGCACAACCAATCCAAGGCGAAATGGGCTCGGGGGCTCAAAGACGTTGATATTAGTGATGATGATAGCTCCGAAGAAGAAGACTGGGATGATGTCAAATACATTCCTGAAACCGAGAAGAACTTCACCATGGAGATATCAGCATTAACCACTAGTGCATTTGAAGATTCCTCGCATCCTTTACCAGATATCAGGCGAACCTGGATTAGTCCTGACATGCAACGGTTCCAGTCTCGCAAGTCGGCCATAGCTCATGCGGAAGAGTTGACAAAGAAAGATTTGCTCATTGATCGAGTAATGTACGGTGTAGGTCACAACGGGGTGCGATTGCGACCGGTAAAACCTACGAGAAAGCTGGCTTTGGAGGCTGGCGAGGCTAGATTTGTGAGGGATGGCCTGTGGGTTGTTGGTCAAGAAGAGGTGTGGATTGCCAAAAGGAGGGAGATCTACGTCAAGAAGCAAGAGAAGTGGTTGAAATCGCAGGAACAGCATGAGAAGGAGGATTCAACTTCGGCTGAAGAAGAGAAAGCAATCGACGCAACAAGCGACAGCAAAGAAGCTTCTTTGGTCAGTGACGAAGCAAAATCAAACGTCGCAAAGAGCGAAGAGGCTGTTGTAACTACTGACCAAAAGAAGGATGACGCAAAAATGCAAGAGGCAGATCAGAAGGTTGTTGCTGTGAGTAGTGAGGAAGTGGAGAAAGTAGTTGAAAGCAAGAAATCATCTATGGAAGATGGATTTCTCAATGTTACAGTTGATGATTCAAATGATGTCAAACGTCAGTCGAAAGACTCCTCCAAAACAATCACTCCTGTGGAATCAGACGCATCTACAGGTGACACCCCCGCCACGTCTGCTGATGGCAAACCAAAAGATGAGGATCCTCCTACCAAACCCAAGCGTATCATGCGCGCTCCTGGCA
Organism: Skeletonema potamos; assembly: GCA_036940105.1. Lineage (NCBI taxonomy): Eukaryota > Bacillariophyta > Thalassiosirophyceae > Thalassiosirales > Thalassiosiraceae > Skeletonema > Skeletonema potamos. The sequence continues at coordinate 4,758 of JALLBJ010000874.1, read as the reverse complement.
CCAGGCCACCACCTGAATTCATTCCATCTACCCATTACTGCCTCACCCAGGCTCAAATCGACAAATGCGCTGCTGCATGCAATGAGCACTATGAAAAGGTCATGGATACTGTCAAAGCCCGCTCCCTCTACCACGAGCTAGCCGATGGTTTCGATGTAATGCGTGAGCGCGGAAGGGGTCGCTACGACATGGAGCTTGCCGCATTCGACACGAAAGAATTTTCTTTTTTGACCGATACAAAGAAGGCGGCATGGATGCCCATCATTCACAAAATCCTCGGAGAAGATGCCTTGCTTGTCCACAAGGGTTGCTTCCTTTCATTGCCTGGCAGTGAAACGCAGGTTTATCATCAGGATGGTTTGCATTTGAACAAGAAAGTTCATAAACCATGCCATGCTGTGAACGTCTTTATTCCATTGATCGACTGCGATATGAGCAACGGTCCGACTGAGTTCTGCCTTGGTACGCACTATTTGGGACGTGAAAATTTCGTCAAAGAGATGGTATACACTCCTTGTGTCACTGCGGGCACTCCGATCATTTTTGATTATCGCCTTGGGCATCGTGGACTCAGAAACATCAGCGATGAAACACGTCCGGTGGTCTACCTCACCTACTCTGCGGTAAAGAGCGGGAAAGAGTTTCGTGATGAAGTGAACTTTTCAAGAAAGAGGTACAAGAAGCTTGGTGACTTTGTTGAAAAGAGGCTACCAAGAGGTGAGAGGCTGAAGAAGCGCCGCAAGGTGACTCCAGCTGTTGCTCCCGAGACCAAGCAACAAAACGATTGCATCGGTGTGGGTAGTGTTGTTATGGTTGAGTCGAGGATGTGGCCGGGGGTCAACAAGCCTGGAGGAGTTGGTCGCGTCACATATATTCACGCTCCAGAAGGACCAGAGGCTGATGGTTTTGTGAAGAAGTATGACATTACGTATGTTCTCGGTGGCAAAGAAGAGAAGGTAGAAGAAGAGTACATATCTTTGTCCGTGGACGAGGTCTAATTTCAATTTTGCAGCGAAGAGATTCACGAATGCCATATTCATATCACTCTTTTTTGCTATTGGCTGTCTTTTGTGCTATTGGCTGCGCAGGATTGAGTATTATCATTGACAGTAAATCTCCTACATAATACATTCAATTCAGAACACCTCAACTTTCTCTCTGTGAGGGGCCTTGACCCCCCCTACCTGTTACCGCTTCGCCTCCCCCAGGCGCGCCATCAAAGATTCCCCTGCTTCAATGACGTCGAGAATGAAAAGAACAAACTCAAGCTGCCATCTCTCAAGCTCGTCTATTTCCAATCGAATGCCCCCATACAATAGCACCACATTCCCCTCAACTGTAAGCAGAATAGTCAATAAAACAAGCAACAGCATGACAAGAACTCTGTTCTTCTCTCCGCTGTCGTCGCTGACGGCGGCCCTCGTTGCCTCCAGCGCTTCCTCCTTCACAATGTCACCTTACTTCAGCAATCCTCCAATGACAAGAACTATGAATAAAAGCACCTTCCTGCCTGTCAGAAGTGATGATCAAACGAAGAGATCTTTCTCGTCATTTTCGGCATCAGCATCACCGCGGTTATCAACCCGTCGCTCCAAACTGTTTGCGAATGAAATGTCAACATATGACATCGACACCGATGAGAATGCAGAACAATCCTTGGCCGACACTCCTGCCACCGATGAGACCAATGGTCAGCCCTCTACTTCTCTAGCCGTCAATGGTAGCACCAGCAACGTTTCTAACCGCTACGCATCTCTGCTCCAGTCTATGGATCTTTCCATTCCATCTTTGAAACACCTCCCCTCGCAACGCCCCGTCTCGTCCAATGATGTTTTCTGTAATCGTGAACTCCGTCTTGACAATATCCGTGCTATTGGATTTGACATGGACTACACGCTCGCTCAATATCAGCAACCCAATTTCGACAAATTAGCATTTGACGGTGCCAAAGAAAAACTAGTCCATTCACTAGGATATCCAAAAGAAGTATTGGATTTAGAATATGACCACACCTATTGGGTTCGCGGGCTCATCATCGATACTGCACGTGGCAACTTTCTCAAAATTGACAGGCATAAGTATGTTCGAGTGGCGTATCATGGCTTCTCACCCATTTCGAGTAACATGAGGAAACAAATCTACTCCAAAACATTCAACAAACAACCCTCCTTTACAGAGAAGGGATTTGTGAATATGGATACGTTATTTCAACATGTGGATGCTCATTTGTTTGCATCGTTGGTGGAGATGAAGGACTTTGGAGAGCACGAGTTTTTGGATGAAAGGACATATGAGGAGATTTATCGTCAAGTGCGTGAGTGTGTGGACCTCTGTCATAGAGATGGTGTCATTAAAGATGAAGTGGCACGTAATCCTGAGAAGTATCTTGTTTTGGATGATGGATTGCTACCCATGTTGAGACAATTCCGTGAAAATGGTATCAAGGTATTCTTGTTGACGAACAGTTATTGGGAGTACACGTCGACAGCTATGAATTACCTGTATCATGAGAAGAAGGTGGATGAGGAAACGCAGAAGAAAAACGAGTGGACTGAACTGTTTGATTTGGTAGTTGTTGGTGCATGTAAGCCTGCATACTTGAAAGATCCCTACCTCAACTTGTTCCGTGTTGTGCCTGAGGACGGTTCACTGAAAAATACAGATGGATTGTTTGAAATCGAAGCACTGGGAGAAAATGGTGCAGCCAAGTTCTTGGAAATGGGTAAATGTTTTCAGGGAGGGAATTGGAATCATCTTCAGGCAATGCTTGAAACTACTGCAGGAGAAGAAATTATTTACGTTGGAGATCATCTCTACGCTGATGTCTTACGCTCAAAGCGTGCTCTCGGATGGAGATCTTGTTTTATCATGCCAGAACTTCCCGAGGAAATGCGCATCTTTAACAGTCAGGTAGCTCTTAGAAAGTCTATCATGCAATTGCGAAATTTAAGAGATGAACTCGGTGCACATGCTGATACGTTGCGCCTAAAGATGAAGAAAGTCAGCTTCAGTGAGGGAAGAGGACTCGAAAAGAAGATTGAACAAATTGAAGAAGACGACGCAAAGATTAAAGAGAAACTATCTGATGCGCACAGGCAGTACCACTCATCATTCCATCCAAGGTGGGGACAAATGGTGAGTAACATTTGGTATATTGTTGATTAAAACGTGACCGTACCTTTCTGACACATTCATGTTTCCTTTCTTTCAGTTCGTTGCCGGATACCAAGATTCTCGCTTTGGTTACTTTGTCAAGAACTATGCTTGTATATACACGAGCAAGGCCACAAACTTGGGGCTTGCATCTGCTTCGCGAGCATTCAGAACAAGTGGGGAGCTGTTGCCACATGATAATATGCTTTCCCGGGCATCATCGGAGTTTGTAGACGCAGACGAGTGAAAGTCACAGGTCTTGCATAGGCTGTGCGTAAAACAATAACTGCAGACTGCTTTCCAGCAGTAGAAGACAGATATAGTCACCACTAGAGGTTATCACCTCAAAGCTGAATGTTCAGATGCCAGAGAGATAACTAGTATATACGCAATAATTTCTACTAAAATGACTGATCTTCTTCTTTCTATGTGCATGCCCTATTGTACATAATGGTTTAGCTCCTTAGTCTCGACCTACCTCAGCCCATTCGCTGCAGAAGTCGTGTACATTGCAATGCCACCCTTGGAACAAATTCGCATTCCTTTCGCAGCATTCTTTTTGCGTCTGATACAAATACCTTTCCTTCTCAGATTCCCATATCAAAGGATAATTTCCATTGTTGGTGCATAGGTGATTCTCATAATCGTAATGCCAAACTGGATCAGCGCATGGATTGTTGGTGTGAGTGGCACACTCGTCGGTTACTTCGCAATCTGTACTGCCAAAAATTTCACTGCAACAGCTCTCAGGAGTCTCGTGAAGCATATGCTTTACATTGCTTTCAAGCCACCAATCATCAGGGAAGTCTTTAGAATTCGAACAGCCCCAGGTTTTCTCGAGGTTGACGTGCCACTTTTGTCCACACTTATGCATGTCATTGTAGTTTGATACCTTGATGGTATTCATATTCTCTTCAACGTCCGCACACTCATCAATCACTTCACAAGATCTTCCGTTAACTTCAATCGCGGCACAGCAATCAGAGATAGACGAAAAAATTGTGTGTCCAACAAAGCTTTCGTCGTCCCATGCAAGTGGATAGTCCATGTCATTTGAGCTGCGCGTTACGTAGGTATATGTGGTGACGAAATCGTGTGACTGATGAGAAATGGAGTAGATGGGAACTTTGATCCATGATGTGGCCAAAAAATGGACTTACCACTGCAGACTTTCACCCACAGTGAAATGCCAACGCCTTCGAGTGCACTCCAAAGCTTCCAAGTCTCTCTCGTTGATTTTGCGACGAAGTACGCTCGCTGCTTCGGCTAAAGCAAGCATCGAGGCGGTGAGGACGAACTTCTTTGCTGATGATGTCATGTTACAATGGGTGGAAATATATGTTGATGATGGACCGAACGAAAGCCAAAAGCCAGAGGGCGTCCTACCTCTCGGCTCGGAGGCAAGTCTCGATAAAGTTAAGTATGTAAGCGATTGGCGATATTATTTGCTGGCTGATCCAGGCTGAAGACGGTGTCTTCATTTGGGCTTGTTAGCATGCGTTCGCTTCCCCCCCTCGCCATCCGAGGCGAGATCAGCTCTCGCTCTATTTTCGCTTACTTCTCGCTGAACCAATGTTCTCGACTCTCGACTCTCGAGGTAAAACT
>JALLBJ010000873.1:0-10655 GCA_036940105.1 Skeletonema potamos | reverse complement strand
GGACAAGATTTCTGCTGGAATTCTGGGTAAGCTCTGCTTCGTCGACAAAGCTCAAGACGAAGCTTGAATAAACTATTGTATGGGGATAAGACTGGCCGTTCCCGTCAGAATGACTTGCTTAGAATCGCTAGAGAGGGCAAAAATGAAAATTCTCCACGTAAACACCACGTAAATCGATGATTTGTAATGTTGCTGTAGTTCCATGAGATCAATTCCATTCGCCAATAACCGGTTATAGCCTTGTTCTACACTCAATGCCTCACCACTTAAGTGCTGGTTCCACTTCGAAATTCGGCTTAGTTATTCCCTTGCTTGAATACAGTGAATGTATGGATACGTAGAAGATGACGATGTAGAGTTTTATTCATGTTGTAGAGAGAGAAGGTGAAGAGATCAGATATACATCCTATGAATGTAATTAGTACTTACCCACTTAAGTTGTTGCATCAAAATTCACCAGTTTTAAGTATTTTGTTGCTATTCTTTTACTTAGCCAGGGCTGGGCAGGAGTCATGCCCTTCTTTTCACCTCATTTGTTGTCGCCCAATAACTGCTTCAATTCTAGTTCCCAAGGACTATCTGCACTACTTCGTTTGGGTGGGTCTTTCTCGTAATATATTTGGAAGAGTTCGTCTGCACTCATGTTACGATCGCCTGCATAGAGACTTACTAATCTCGAGTTGGTAAAAGTGGTGTATATGACGCCAAACTTTTGCCAGCGACGAGGAGAGCAGAGAGCCGGCGGTCCTGGAATGATGGCTAATCTTTCATAAGATATTCTATTCAACTTCATTCCTCCTATGGGATAGATCCCACCAAGCACCGCTGCACGTCGTCTCAATAAGGATACCAATTCATAATCTTCCATCAAACACTGGTCAGGGAAGCCCCCAAGAAAGTGAAACACGCGCGCATGCAATGACAGCACTTGATCGCCATATGGAAGAGAGTAAAGATGAGTTCGTAGATTGGCTGTAGTTTCTACTGCGCGTATCCCAGGTGGGAAGTATGATGATGCCGGTGATTCGGAAGATTGAGATGATGAAATGAATGGCATTGCCAACCCAGCAGGTGAAGTGTCGATTCCGAATGCAAACGCACATGAATTCGACCGTATCTCGCCCAATCGAAACAGATCATCATCATCCATTCCATCATGCTCAAGAGTAGATACGATGCTTTTGTCCCAATGACTGGGCAGAATTGTATCCGAATGACAAAATGTAAGAATTCTACCCGTTGCATTTGCTGCCCCGTAATTCAAGCATGGGCCACGCCCACCTCCTGCAGTAAATAATATGATCGATATTTTGCCAAATTCCTTTTCAGTGGAATGCAAGGATACTACTTTTTCCAAGTCAGTACAACCACCTGCATCCACTATAATAACTTCTATTCCTTCTGGATTGTTCGATGTCTCAAGTGCTTTACTCAGCTTCGCAATCAAATGCGATCCTTTTTCATGGAATGCAGGCATGATGATCGATATTTGATACGGATAATATGCATCATTTTCATGACTCTTGATACGTTTTGTAGCGACGATTCCAGCGTTTTCTGTTGGTACACGATAAAATGCTTTTGCCTCCTTCAATGAAGGCAGAAGCAATAGATACTTCCACATTTTGGAAATGCGCTGTAACAGACGATTGTGAGGAAGTTGTTGCAAGAGAGTTGTCTGGATGGTTTCTGTAGACGCATGATTCGCAGTCGTTACATGTGCAGAAGCACATAGTTTGTTGTTGGTTAAATTTGGGCCAGAAATAGCATCCGTTGACGTTATTTTGACAGACTTAGTTGCAGTCGATATTGATGTTGTAGTTTCAATAGTCGCACGATATGGTCGCATAGCCAAAGAGGCAAGTCTTCGACACACATCATCTTGACGAAGGGCACGCATGAGTTCGTTGTCGGCATGTCGTTTGACCGTTTCAATATCTGCAAAATTTGATGCTTGTCTAGTGATGGTTGTTGCAACTTCTCTTGCTTCATTGCTTGCTATTGATCCACTATGTGACTTTTCTGGCGGTAGGATAGGCAACAACGCATCTGGATAGCGCAGTTCTAAAGCTTGTACTAAACTAAGATAACTTTGCCATGGCGTATGCCGCTCTATTTCTGCTCGACTATGTGTTGTAAGAGGAATCCAAGCAAGCTCAGCGTCATTATCAGAGGTATTGTTTTTTATCAACCAACCACCGAGTACCGTCCGCACCAACCGACGTGCTCTTCGATAAAATGTGGAAGATATTGTAACTGATTTCACATAATGGTAGCCCGATACAGCGAGGCATGAGATGCATAGGCTCCACCCAAGAAATGACTCCACAACGAACGGCAAACGCGTGCCTGGACCTCCAATAACTATCACCACCATTATGATGAGGTGGTACTTATGAGGAGGGATTCAGCTATTACATAGAATGTTCATACCACGAAAACGCACATCACATCGAAGATGATTTCGCCATAATATTATTGTACACCGGCCGTGATCGGCCCGAAAGGCCCGGGTCAGCTCAGTTCGTGGTTCCATCGGATGTGCTTTTATTGAGGGGCTCGATAGCTACAGCCATTAGCCATACAGTTCATCATTTTAGCACTTTTTTTTTCACTTTTCACCCATCGCATCAGCAAATAGTAACGAAGCCAAAAATAACCATCAACCCGCGCTCACATTGCCATAGATATCTATCATGGCGTCCCTCGTTTCATCAATTAGATGCCGCAGTGCTTTGGTGGCGGTGATGTCGTCTCGAGCCAGAATAACCGGAGGAGCACAACGCCTGATCATTAACCACAACAGATGTCATCAACGAGCTTATTTCAAGCACCACTATAACCGACACATCCAATTATCGTTGAGGTGCTATGCAGCCAAAAGCAGTGGCGACGCCACCTTCGAGGATGACGGTTGGATTCCTCCAGACGACTCGCCTCTTAGTAGAAGGAACAACTATTATAATGCTGCAGACGAAACACTGTATTCCAAATCACCAGCAGCATCAGCTGCAGAAGGCGAAGAAGTGGTCGAAGTTATTGATTTAGAAGCGACTCTAAACAACAAATCCAACCAGTATTTACTGAAAAACGACGACTCATCAGTTTACGATGCATCCGAGTTTGAAGTGCAGTCATCAAATGTTGAATGGGATGATATTCTTACTGAGTTGAAAGAGTCGGGAGAGGATGAAATGCTCCATAGATTGGTACAAGAGTACCGCTTTCACGATCGTTTGAAAGCTCTAGAAGACCCAACATCACAGCGGCAAAAGTCACAAACAAACATGACAATGCAAGAGCAAAACATTGAAGATGAGGAAGAGGATTGGCTGTATGAAGAAGAATCATTCGAAGGTCTATCCGATGATGATATCATTGATGAACTCATCGAAAACTCACCCTCTCTATCACAACTAGAACTCGAAATTTTATCACAAGAACTAAAGCATTCGGAAGAAGAAGATGATGGTGGCATGGACTTTGATTCATTGGAAAATGTTAATTTGAACGACAATGTTCAATATCAAGAGTTTAGAGCCATGGTGTTAGAGGACTATACTCAAAAAAAGAACAAGAGAATGGAGAACAAAATAGCAGTAGTATCCGAGTTATCGGCATTGCAAGAAGATGAAGGAAGAAAATCAGACTTTAGTGACTATCCACAAAACTGGACGGATTACGACTCGAAGCAAGCATTTCAGCGGGATTTTTTACAAGATACTGGCGACGATGCATGGATTCCTCCATCTACAGATTTCATCCCTTCCTCCTCATATAAAGAGGAACGCCCATCAGACAGTAATTTTGATGACACAATTGATTGGCTGGAAGCTCGTCGCTCACGACTAAAACAATCAGACGGTAGCCAGTCAGTGGACACTACTTCCTCTCAATTAATGACTCCTGACGATGCGGAAAGATACCGTCACAAGAAAAGTCAGATAGAGATCATTCCCTTCACCCTCTTTACGTCTTCAGAGCTATCATCATCTCTCTCCGCACAGGGAGGAATGGATATACGTATAATAGATGTAGTCGATTATGATGATTTGTATGGTGTTGGAATGGGCTGTTCACATCTAATGGTGGTTACTGGAAGAAACTCATCTCACATTCGAGTCATGGCCGACTCTATTGTTCGCAATCTAAAGGCAAGGAAATTGAACGAGCGTGGGATCGTTGGTGCAACGAAAGGCGTTGAAGGGGGCACAGACATCTTCTCCAACAAGCGAAACAGAGCGCGTGCGAGCAAGAATGGCATCACCAATACGTCTGCAAGGATTGATGACGATTGGATGGTCGTTGACTGCGGCAACATTCATGTTCACATCTTGGAGGAAACCACGAGGAAATGTATAAATATTGAGTCTCTGTGGGATTTGGCGAATCCGAACTCAGAAGGTAGCAAATTACGGAGAGTCGATGGAGCAAACGATGACGATGTCGACACGTATGTTGCGGAGAATCCTGTCCCAGAAGAATACTCCGCTAGGATGCGGAACGAGGCGTCAGCAGGGGGGTGGATGACAGGTGATGTTGGCGGTAGAATGATTTTACCTGGTATTTACAACAGAAAGAGCTTCAGTGCAAAGTGGAGCAATAAGAACAAAAGTAAGGGCCGAAGGTAAAGGTAGGAGGTTGAGACAAATGTATAATCTAACCCTATTTCTACAGCGTACTTTTCGATGTGATGCCGGATCTAAACAAGACATGTTTACATTGTTTGAAGCTTGCGAAGTGTTGCACCCTTCATCTTTTTGTACTCCTCACCAAAATGGTAAAATGATCTGATGTCATCTTGAAGAAGTTCACACTCCTTTGAAACATGGCAAAACAACGACAAATTCTTCTGAAGAGCACGCCCAAGCGTCACACCATCACTCCTTGTTGCAGCGTGCTGTTTATCAACCAAATATGATACGAGATCACTTCCTGTAAAGCAATCTGCATACGTGTGCATATGCTTTTTGTGATTCGTGCATTTGATTGTACGGAATACATTTTCTGCAATCACTTGCAGTGTTAAACACTCTTCCTCTATTTGCTGACGGTAAGCAAGCAACGCGTCTTGAGGACCAAGCGAAGGATAAGGACAGTCTAAAATGTTGATATTTCCAACAGAGCTGCCAACAATAAGCCTCGTAATTTCATCCTTTTCGTGACATCCCAACGCCAACGCAGATACAGAGTCTCCATCGGATGTGTACCTATCCGCTATCCCGAGATCCACAACGTTGAAACACCGAGGGATAGGTTTTTCAGCAGGCACCATGAACGATAAAACAATGCCATCCTTCCCACAGGTGTTGAACGTCATCATCTTCTCTTTGCTCAAACATTCTTTCACGTTCTTTCCTGTGACAATGGAAGTTACTTCTGAAGTGTGAGCCCCAGACAAGCCTATTAGTTCCCTATTCACGGTTTCATCCTTGGCACCGGAGCCATTCACATTCCAAATCCGGAGTGCCCCCCCTCTAGCACCAGAAACGAAAAAGCCTTCACCAAGAAAAGAAAGAGAGGTAATACCGAACTGCATGCTCTCCTGACACTTATGTAGGTCTAACTTGTGACGCCAGTTGAAAACCCTGATACTCTGCCAAACCTTCGGCGAGCCGCGTTTGAAGACATTCTTAAGTCCCTTCCACAGAGTTACACTGCCCATTCTATCACCAGCCAACAACATGCTTTTGCCCAACACAGTTGCAACAGACTCTATCACGTTTTCGTGATCCAACTGTTGCAACAGTGTGACCTCAGCTACATTCACATTCTTACCCCATGGAGACCCCTCCTCCATTTTTTCATCGTTCTTCTCGTCAATGCCTTTCACGGACCAGATTTTGACAGTGCGGTGTGCTCCAGTGATTGACGCAAATTGAAGAGAGCAGGCAATGATTTGTCGTTCTCGAGCTGCACGCTGCACCGACGCTGATCCCTCTTTCATAGCCTTCTTCGTCATCGCAGACATCATGCTCCAATCCACGTCATCTGTGGGGCGAACGTAGGAGCCATCCTCGATCATGGCCATGGTATCTACTCTGCGTCGTTCCACTTTCTCAAATGTCGCAAGCAAAACTTGGTTCTCGTTAAGTTGCTGACATTTTCCCTCTCCTTCTTTCGGGTCATCACAATTGAAGCGCGAATCCCACAACATTACTGTGCCTGATTTACTTCCCGACAGAAATCTTCCCTTCTTATCTACTCGGGTTAGGCATGTGATGCCCGTAGTACATCCAGGGAAGTTTCTTATGAAAGTGACGGACGTACTTCCATCACTTTTGCCATCGTTTGTTAGTTTCCACATCTTGATGTTACGATCTGCCACTGCTGCCGTAAGAAAGTATCCATCCCCCAACATGACAATGGAAGCCACAGATTCTTTCAAACTTTCTTTCGCCTGATCACTCTCGCGAAGTAGAAAAGATGAAGTGAAGGAGCTCCGTTTCTTCAATATACTCGGGAGAGCGGCAAGACTTCGGCTGGGACTTTTTGTGTCACTGGTTTCACTGATTATTCCACAATGGCCAGATGAGACATGAGTCTGCAAAAGAACAAATTATGATGTGAATGGTTAGCGCGCATTGATCGTAGAACATCATGGATTGATCAAGTGCTTAAAATCAGACACTCACCTCGACACCGCGAACGCAGCCCTCATGCGAAGGTTCATCTGCATCTTTCTCCCTGGCCGCAGACGACTCTGCAATTTTTCGTCCCTCCTCTGTTGTTAGATCAACGAATTGCCCATTGGCAAATGTCAGTTTAGTCGTCGGCACTTTGCTTCCTCTGCTAGAGGGCTTCATTAGTTGTGGCTCAGTGGCTCCACGATTAAGTTTCGGTCTCGATGATCCGCCTTCTCCGTCGCCTTCGTCAACTGATTTTGATTCAGTTCTTATTGGGAGAGACGGCACAGATGATACATCAGTCTCAGTAGTATCACTGCAATTAGTAGCCTCTTCGGGAACCGAAGGCAATCGTGACGCTCTCCTTCCCGTTCGTAACTTTCGCCTCTTTTTATTCTTATCTCGCGGCAGATCACCAAACCACTCCCCTTCGTCGTCGTTTGATGGGCTGCGGAAACAGAGTGCCTTGCACAGAGAAGGGCACTCGAACTCGGCGTTCTTCTGAGTGGAAGACTGATTATTCCCCATGCTATTGATGATTCTTTGCTGCCATTATGCCGCCTGGTGGTTCTTTTATGTCGGATAATGGAACCACAACACCTTCACGATGCGGATATTATTACGCAACTCTCATGACATAATACTCATCTCATCTGCGTGAAGAGGCTGAGAGACGCGTGTGGATCCCAGTGATGCGTACGTTTAGCGATGGCGGTGGCAACTTCAATATGTATCATGTAGTAAGCCAGTTGCATATTATGGTAGAAGCAAGTGCGTGTGTCCTCACGATAACGACAAGATTATGAGTAGTCAGTATTAAGTAGGCCAAGCAACATCACTAGAGCATGATGAAGACATTTGCCGCCTTTCTCTCCCTTTTCATAGCGGCACCAGATGTGCAAGGATTTGTTTCGCCGTCGACATCATGTGCTAAAAATGCCCACACGCTCTGTGCAACTCGGGTTAATCCTCAAGAGCCCTCGGTAGCAGTAGTGGAAGAAATGCCAGATTCACTTCCACCGCTAAAGAATCACTTCTACTTGCTGAGACACGGACAATCTACTGCCAATGTTGAAGGTATAATATCATCTGCAAGAAGTTTGGCAGGGAGCACCAAACATGGTCTCACCTTATTAGGGATAGAACAAGGAAGGAATTCTGCGTCTTCCTTAATAGATATTGTTGAACAAGATTTGAACGCTAATGACACTACATCAACAAAACAGTTGTACTTTTACAGTTCGCCGTTTGCAAGAGCAAAGGAAACAGCAGAGCAGTGTCTTGCGGGGTTGAGAGCAAATGATGAGATCGCAAAACGGATTGAGAACTTGGGGCTGACAGTGAACGAGGAAGTATTGTTAGATTATGGCCTTATGGAGCGTTACTTTGGCAGGCTGGATGGGAAGGAGCTGCTAACATATGCCTACGTTTGGCCTGTAGACAGCTTCGATCCAACTCACACTGCATTTGATGTTGAAAGTGTGGCTGCAGTATCAACGCGGATACGCTCAACTCTGCTTGATATCGATTCAAAACATGGCGAAGGCGGAAATCACATCGTTCTAACATCACATGCTGATGTGCTGCAAATCACACAAGTGTATGCTGCCGGCCTCGGCAACGTCGGAATGTTTTCACAATATCGTTTTGGAAATGGAGAAGTAAGAAAGATGGGACGAACATTGGATACTCTTCCTGAACCATTACCATTGCAACCTCCTGAACGAGGCAGCTAAAGCAACAGAAGCTGAAGAATATACGAAATGCAATTCTTTATTTAATTAGCGGATGCTGTGTGCATTTTCCATTTTGCGTTACTCCAGTGTTCTCATCTTATAAATACAAAAACTGCACAACTGTGCATTAGTCTTCTTCCTTGCTTTTCTCTTAAATAGAATATCACTTGACAAAAGGCTGCATCAAAGAAAATGGATCTGACGCAATAGGTCCCGAAGCACGTTATGATAGGGAGAGCATGAATAGCGTAGGACGAATGAAGTGTAAAAAATATCACCAACTTGAATTACAGGTAGACATCCGAGCAGTAGCGCTGGACTCGTCCTCATGTTGAACAGAAGAGGCAGCGGCAGCAGCTTTGACGATAGATCGACGTTCCCTCAGTGACTCTCTGTTCACAAACGTACTCTTGCGCCTGAAGTTGTTCAAGTCAGATGCTCCTCCATCTGACACTTTGACTACCTCTCTCTTGAGTATATTGGATGCACGAGCAGCAGATGGGCGTTTCGTCAAGTCTTGATCCCAACAAGAACTAATGAAACCTGTAAGAGACTTTCCCCAGGATTCTTCCATTTGCGGGCGACCACCTTTCACCACAACCAAATCATGATGAGCCTTCTTGCTGAAGCCAGCGAATGGCTGTTCCATCTTTAGCATTTCCCACAACATGATACCAATTGAATAGATATCAGCGCTATACCCTGTGGATGTGGAAATGAAGCCGTTTAGTATTGATCAGGAAGGAAAGGAAACAGCACAATGAAGAACGTAAAGTATAAAAAACATACCGTAAGGTTTGTCTGCGGCAACTTCAGGCGCCATGTAGCGCAGAGATCCAGTCTCCCCCGTCAACTTCCAAGTATGCTCGGTAAGCTTGTCCTTGTCATGTATTTCTCTCGCCAAGCCGAAATCGAAGAGGACAATATCATCACGAATATTAAAGCCAACATTCTCTGGCTTCAAGTCTCGGTAGATAAGTCCTTTCTTATGCAAGAACTCGATCGCTCCCATCAAATCATATGCATAGCCCAATTTTATCTCCATAATCTCTGCATTCTTTTCATTGTTCTTCTTCTTCAACTTATTCATGACGCTGTTTGCCTTCCTGGTTTGAAGCTTCCACTTCGGAATGCGGGCCTCAAGAGTGTCATACAAGCGATCAAGAACGAGGAAGTAATCAGGATGTGTCATGCCACAAGCACCGAGGCCACGCATTTTGATGATATGAGGATGATCCACAACGGATAGGAACATAGTCTCTACGGACATATCAAGGACTCCTTGGAGAAACTTGTTACCATCGGATCTTACCTCAGGGCTCAAGGCCTTGATTGCATAACGAGCATCGCCTCCCACGCGAATACAATGATCAGCGATGAACTTCTTATCTTGCTGCTCCTGTTCAATGTCTCCTTCCTGATCACTACCGGCAGGATTGCTGGCTGTGCCAACGCAATGAATCGACCTGATCTCACTCACAGTTCCGAACCCACCCCTTCCAAGAACGCGACCCAGCGTCAACTCCTCTAACTCGAACTTGGGCATCACTGCAAGGTCCTCCTCATCAAAATATTGAGATTCGGATTTCATTGTGGCAATCTTGCGTTCGACATGATCAAGGAGGTTATTGGGGAGAGATGCGCGGGCAGCTGCAGTTTTAGCAGCAGCGGCTCGTTGTTGCTCGTAGGCAGCTTGAGCGGCCTTGGATACCATGGTTCTGAATAGTATAACGAAGACGCGTTAAATCTCTCTCGAAAACATATGCTATTAGCACTTTTGATTTGAATTGACGGAGGGGGGAACGCGTATTTTGTTCTCTCTACTTTTGACCTTATGAGAGTGGTATCAGTATGGTACCTTAGCAAACAACACTCATGTCATGTGTCGAGACATTACCTACCACATTGCCTTCTCTTCTTCTCTCTTCCGGCATTTTTTGTGGAAGTCGATCACCACGTCGGATCAGGATGAGCAAAACGCTCTCCAGTAGCAACCAGTAAGAACTTTTAGCGACTCTTTGCAATCCCACCGTTGCATACATACTTGTTTGGTGTTTTTTGAATGTATTAGCGATAACGAAAACCGAAAGTAATGTTGAAGTGTCCCGGATTTTTAATTAGCGGTACCGGTTCTTTCAAAATAATACATATGTACGGATACCATACCGATACCATACATGATCTTTATCTATCTATTTTAGTTTCTAAACCATATGGAAGTTCATCAGAAGTTCATCAGTAATCCAAGCTTCGGAGAAGTTTGAGCTGTAGTGTTCTTTGAGTTAATGGTGAT
>JALLBJ010000872.1:0-10667 GCA_036940105.1 Skeletonema potamos | reverse complement strand
GTTGGGTATCTCTAGTTGGGACTACGTAATAGTAGCTACTTTCCCGCTCTCCCCGTTTCGTGAATTCGTCCCTCCCTCAACTTTTTTTGAAAACCCGTTTGCAAAAAAAATCAAGTCAAAGCGCCCTTCTGAACATGGACCCTCCAGCAGCAACAGAAGAAGTAGCAGCAGCACTGCCGATGCGAAGAAGAGGAGCACGCTGGGTGGAGAGGATCCTTATTCTCGCAATCACTTTTGTGATTCTATCAGTGCTCAAACTGGAGCCCCTTGCTCGAAATTCGGTGAACAGCAAAATTGATCTGCCGCCACAGACAAATAATCATGTGGAGACAGCAGCAGCAAGATGCAATGCAGTCATTGAATCAATGACATCTTGGTCCCGCATCCTTTGGCCGCAAGCTCCTGAAGTAATTTCTGAACTCAATATCAACTCTATTGTGAAGGGCGATTACGTTGAGGTCGACGGTGGCTATGATTGTCAGAAAGTGGGCACGGCAAGTTTGGCAGCTGCCATAATACAAAGAGCGGTAATAAGAGAGACATCTTTGTGTAATCCGCAGAAACGTGCCATCTGGCTAGCCTTTGAAAATGAAAGCTGTGTGAATGAAGTGAGCAAAATGTTTGAGGAAAACAACTTTGTTATATTGGATGAAACCAATCCAGCAGGTAGAGAGGATGTGGACGTTCCTATTTTCCTGCTCAATGGAGATACGAAAACAACACTAGCTGATTCTAAGATTCGTGATATTGCAGTGTTGCGATTTAGCAACTTTGAATCCTATGAGAAAACTCTTTTTGCTTTGTTCGCCTTCTATCGTCGTGTTCGTTTGAATGGGTATGTTGTTACTGATCAATGGCACCCTGATCAATACAATCATGAAGCATCTTCTCACATGAGAGCTATGGAAATCTTTTTCACTGACGCAACAAATAACAGTTTTATCTCCCAGTTTTGTGGATCATGCCCATTTGTTAATGCGGGGTTTGACTGTATTACGAGAGTCAAGTACATGATGAAGTCATATGACTTGTCTATTGAAGCAGCAGTGAAAGATCTGCTTAGCAATGGTTCGTGTGAAAACCCTAAATTCAATCTACACAACAGAAACAATATGAATAGCACTGGAACTCTTCAATTTTTCCAAAAGAATGATACATGTGTGAGAGTTCCTAAAGATTTTCGGCAGCAAGAAATTGTGTCTTTAATCGACCCAAAAGTCACCAAAGCATGGGAAATATTGAATGGGTGGCACCGTGAAACGGTAACGAAATATTTTGGACACGTTGGGACTAATCCTTATCAAACTTACCGGTATATTGAAGCTTTGCGGCATATAATTCAGCGTAAACAACAGCAAACACAAAATGAGACGAGGGTGAATATTTGTGAAACTGGATTCAATGGCGGTCATTCAGCAATGCTCTTCTTATCTTTCTTAGACTTGGAAAACGGAATCAAAGTATATTACTATGGATGGGATCTAAAAGAAGTTGGATCATCTTTACCGACTGCAGTGAAAATAGAGAAAGAGTTTGGGGACTATTTCCACATTGTTTGGGGAGATTCAAAAG
This sequence comes from Skeletonema potamos, assembly GCA_036940105.1. Lineage (NCBI taxonomy): Eukaryota > Bacillariophyta > Thalassiosirophyceae > Thalassiosirales > Thalassiosiraceae > Skeletonema > Skeletonema potamos. Next base: position 9,095 of record JALLBJ010000872.1, on the reverse strand, counting down.
AGACTTTGAAGAATGCTACAGAGACTATGAATGGCCAGAAATGCGACCTCATCGTAGTCGATGGAGAGCATTCAAAGAATGGTGTAGTTAATGATGTACAAAATTTGCTTACAGTTGCCGAGAAAGGGGCAATTGTTTTTGGGGACGACTGTGCTCCATACAAAAGAACTGTTCCCAAGTCTGAAGAAATGCTTGATGGTTGGAACTCATTTGTCAGCAAAGGGGATTTGATCTCTGTTGCAATGTATCGAAACCCTGACCTTGGCAGTCCTGGTTTCGTGGAAGGAATTGTCCCAGAGAGTAATGGGGAGTATACTCTGGGGGCATAGATTCCAGATGGAGATGGAGCCGATCTACTCTAATGTGATTAAATTTGTATGAGAGGAAGACTTTAGTCTAAATCTAAACTTTTGTAGTAGTAGATCGCTTTGTTTATCCTTGCAAGGGCTTGCATGCTACCCTTATCTAATCTCGCTGCTGCGCTCTGGTACATTATCTTGTGCAGACTAGCACCGTCTCAGGCTTATCTCAGCTTAGACTGACCATTTTGATTTTGGGGAGTATCGCTTTACTATTGTAAAGCTAACGTTTAGCTAAACCTGCTGACCTTCAATTTCAAGGCTGACACCAAAGCTACTACTAAACTAATTCCTACGTATGTAGCGAGCTCAAATTCTCTTGCTGAGATGAGTTCTTCCATGTACGTACTCACCTCAAAGGAAACAGTGTTCACAATGTGTTGCATTGCCCCTACAAAAGGTTATCATAGCGATTGAGAGCTCGTGGGTCATATTACCAAAAGGTGAATAAGGTTCAGGGCTTGTTTGGTGCAGGACGAGTCGGTGTGGCCGCTGATGTTTTTTTGTCGTCGCTGCATTGTGAAATAAATGCTCATAAAATGATTTTTCATGCAATAATTCTCTTTGGTCTCCCAGCTGTTGCAGTGAACTGACGCCTACGCCACAGTGTGACATGACAACACAACATCGTTGTATGTCCTACTCCCTCTAATCAACTACCGAATGATCATAATGTCTCCTCTCGATGCAGCAGCTGCTGCTTTTGGTTTTATTCAACACGGCCCGGAGAATTTTACGCCTTGTTCTCACGTCATCAACGACGAAAGAAATTGCCCCGACAAAACAGATCCTATCCAAGCAGACAACTCTGCAACGGCTATCTTGTTTCTTAAGTTTGCAACCTTCTTAGGGGGGTTTGGTGTAGGAGAAACGTTTGTGCAGCCCATTGCAGACATCCGCATCACAGCACGTATCGTATCAGAGATGCTCACTTCCCTTATTGTATCGTCTTCCAAATTATCAGTGCCTGATATTTTAGATATCTCTCCGGATTCTTATATTTATACAATATCTGAGCACCAGACACCTATTGGAACTCTGCCGAAAAGTTGTGGCGGATGTGGCGGTCTAGCACTTCTAAGTTCTGAATTGATGCTGGAAGATGACAGCGATGAACGTCTTGACTTCAGCATCTCGCAGTTGGACGTTCTACGCATGTCGCGTGCTGCATCAAGACGTCTCAGAGTTGACAGTATTGATCAATTACCTACTTTTATATACCACGAGGAACAAACTGAATTGATATGTTCAAGTCATGAGGAATGTGAAGAAGAATTACAAGGAAACGCCAACGTGCCTGTCGACAATGGTACCAAGGAAACAGTGCTCCAGCGAACTCTTCAGCAGGGTGATTGTCCCGAGTTTTCTTGGTTGATAGTACCCGAAGATCCCCTTCAAGATGATTTAACACGGATCTCAAAACAGAATGACCAACTGAGAGTTGTCCCTGAATGCATCTCAATTTGTAGCTCACGCCAATCGGAAAGGAAAGAAAATGATGCGTTTGACCACTGTGTCATATGCCATGAACCGTTCCAAGAAGGTGAGAGCCTTCGTGTTTTGCCTTGTGAGCACTTGTTTCATGGCGGATGTATTGACAAGCTAGGAGAAAACTCGGAAGAGGATGCAGGTTGCCCGATGTGTCAACAAGATCTTCAAGAACCACAAGGAGAGTCGTATCATTCCGATGGATCTGTACCATCCTGGTCGTTCAAACGATTAGGCAGCCTCTTAGCAAGTATGAGCAAGTGATATTAGATTTGATGTACTGATGTTTCATTAAGTTTCTCTGTGTTAATAAATATAATTAGATCGTTACTTATTGGAGATCACAACCAAAACCAGCTGCCTCGCTATTCTTTCCATTGCATTTCCTACTCGCTCGCCACTCTCCTCAGTCTCCTCCTATTCTATTTCTATTTGGCGGGAGGCTCGAAGCAAATCCATGCCCGCGCCGCCCTCTCTCAACATTGCAACGCATGCATTACACTGCTGCTATTTATGCTGCATTCACCCTATTTACCAACATCAGGGAAGAAAATATTGGAACCCCGATATTTGTATATAGTATATGCAAGCAGGACAAAATCCTTTTGTTGCCGTGGAGAAATTATTGTACCGACGCAATAGATACCACCTTTATCACCGCAATCCCATCGCCCCCCACGGCACTTGCGTTTATTTTGTACAGACAGCACTCCATCGATGTAGGTATTTTCTCCTGTTCGTTTTTTATCTGTTATGGACATTAGTTTTTGGAGAGGAAGCATGTCATTGGGCAATGAATTTGCTACTGGATGGCATTTCGATGGGACGTGGTCTCTGCGCACTTGAGCATCCAGGTGCTGCTTCGAATTGCCCATGAAATGCGCCGTCCGGTTTCGGTCATGCCGCTCATGGGATGAGCTAAACATGGGATGAGCTAAACTGTAGTCGTGTACACGTCCATCTTTAGGAGAGGTAGAATTTGGTCACTGGGAAATGAAAACAACCCTTAACGTTCAATCGTCATAACAAATTCCTTTTTTGTTTTGTTTTTCACTTCGTTTGTATTACAGATAAAAACATACCATGGCATCCATTTCAAAATTATCTATTAGGGGGGTGAGATCCTTCTCCCCCGATGATGAGGAACAAGTTATCGCATTTTGCTTCCCTCTTACGATTATTGTAGGTGCAAACGGCTGTGGTAAAACCACCATCATTGAATCCCTCAAATATGCCGTTACAGGTAGTCTCCCCCCAGGAAACAAAAGTGGGCAAAGTTTTGTTCACGATCCCAAGTCAATAGGTCATACTAATGTCAAGGCTGCTATCAAATTGAGATTCACCGCACGTACTGGTTCATCAATGATTGTTATGAGGTGTATGGAGGTTACGCAGAAAAAGAGCTCCCAAACTTTCAAGGCTTTGGATGGTACTATCCGTATGGTGGATCCTAATACAGGCGAACGAGTTGTAATGAGTCACAAGTGTACTGAATTAGACAAGACTATTCCCAGTTTGATGGGTGTTTCCAAGCCCATTCTCGAGCACGTTGTGTTTTGTCACCAGGAAGATTCATCATGGCCATTGCAAGAGGGAGCTGTACTCAAGAAGCGCTTTGATGATATTTTTGACAGTACTCGTTATGCCAAGGCTTTGGTGGCGATCAAGGAGTCACGAAAGAATTACTTCAGTGAAATGAAAGACATGAAGGCGGAGTTGGAGGGACTGAACAGTCACAAGCACGCAGCAAACGGATTCAAGAATGAATTGGAGTCCACCAAAGACAACATCTCTGCTGTCGATGACCAGATTCAAAAGTTTGAAGCTGAAGTAGCGAAGGAAGAGGAAAAGGCCGCAGAAGCAAGGGCGGTACTTGTTCAGGTTCAAGCGTTTTGGGAAAGCGTGAGTTTTATGATTGCTCGTGTTAGTCCATGTTGTTTTGATTATGCAACATCTCCGATTCTCAGCCCTCACATTATTTTCATTCGTATCCCAGCTCACCCTCAAGCAAGCCGACCTTGAAAAGGAGGATGCAGTTCTGGAGCAGGTGCAGAAATCCCTTGGAGATAAGGACATGACACAGACTCACTCCTACGAAGAACTGAAGGAGATGCTTCGAGAGCTGGATGATGCTCGTTATGGTAATCAGGCATCCCGTGATCTAATTGAAAAGGAGGCAGAAGGACGTAGCATTGAGAGCACCCTTGAGAGGTTGAGAAGGAAGACGAATGAACTCAACTCAATTAGGGGTAAGCTTGATGCTGAACAGGAAGCACACAACAGCCTTCTTCGAACACGTTTTACGCTAATGGAGGAAATTCATCGACGTCACAAGATTGAAATCGATGGCATCACACAAGATGATGACGATGGCATGACTCAAGGCACGACAACTACTCTGAGCACCATGCTTACGGCCAATACGAACGATTACACTATCACTTCGGAGGACATGTCTGCGTTCACGAAAGCACTTGACGAGCGTGAGAGAGATATCATGCGGAGGGTGGACGAAGCGAGAAGGAGGCATAGAGAGGAAGACGACACCATTCAAAAGGAGATCTCGGATCTGCGAGCCCAGAGGAGCGCCGTGGAAATTGATATAAAGCGTTCCCAGTCTGCAAAGGAGGAGGCTAAAAAGGAGCTTCAAAATATCGCGACTCAGTCGTCCTCTGCCTACAATAGAGTCAAGAAGTCCGATGTTGATGAAGCCAAACGCGCTGCAGTGGAATTGGCCAAATCTCGCGATGAAATGAATAACGATCCTCGCCGGGAGGAAATCACGAGAGAGATCAGGGTGCAAGAAGACCGTCTTAAGACCATCGCAGTGAAGATTGAGCAAGATACGAATCTCCGTAACCAGCTCAGAGAGCTCTCAGATGAGCAGAACGAAATCGACATGCTTGCAAAGCAAGTCACCCAAGAGTATGAGATTTTGGAAGAGAAGCTCAAGGACGCCTCCTACCTCCTCCAGGCGCACCAAGAGAGCCATGTCAAGATTTCTCCCGACGACCCCGTGATCCCTCTGGAGTATCTTCTAGACAACATTCGGAATAAAAAGTTGAATGCTGACGATGATGTCACTCGATGCAATGACGCTGTCGCCGAAGTAATGAAGAAACAGTCGGAAAAGAAGGCTCTCCAAGGTAGCTATCAGCAAAGGATGGCTCAGCTCACACAAAGAAAGAATTTTCTCTACCGCCCCGAGGGAGGAGTGAACAAGATCGCCAGTGTGATCAGAGCAATAGTTCGCTACGACAAAGAAATCATTGACACTGATCGTATCAATGACTACGCTAACCCCTCAGACGTATTGGCCTATCTAGGCGATCAAATTGCGGAATATGCAGCTGTCGATATCAAACCCGAAGCTATCAAAAGGGTTCTGAAGCGGCTCAAAAGGATGGCTCAATCCAACATGGAATGCCCCTGCTGCGCTAGGGCGTTTCGTGAGAATGATGAGATCAATGCATTCCAAAGCAGGATTTTAGAGTTGAGCGACGAATCAGTTTCAGAATTGATTGTCACCCAAGATGGCGCTTCAGCGGCAAGAGATGCAATTGATAGGTACGAGAAGTGGAGGAAGACCATTTCTGAGAACATTCATGAGCATATCGAATATACGAGGGTTGTTGCCGAGATCAAAGAAACCGAGGCTCTGTTGGCTGGGGAAGGACAAGCTGAGCTGAAGGAAGTTGAGGCAGAGTTGAAATTGGAAGAGGAGAAGTTGGCAGAGAAGAGAGAAGTGGCAAAGGAACTGCAGGGTCTGTTTCAAACTGTGACGAGTCTTCATGAGACTGGCACTCGCGTTTGGGAGAAGAGGGCGCAGGTGAAAGAGAAGAAGGAGAAGCTAGAGTTGCGTTCTTTTGCCAAGATTGACGACCCTCGTAATCTGAAGACAGTTGAGGGCGATCTGGCCACCTCTTCATCGGAGAAGGAGGCGGCTTATACGCAGATCAATCGTTTAAACAATGAGCAAAAGACCTTGAACGAGAAGATATCTAGGGTGACCAACCAAGCATCTGCCGCGGAACGAACTGCAAGAGAGAAGGAAGAAGCTTACAACAGGGATCAAGAATCATCCAAGAGGAAGGACGAGCTGAACAACTTGCTTCAAAAGTGCAATGCTGAGGAGAATGATCTGGAGAAGCGTCTTGTGCCAATTCGTAAATCTGTCCACGCTAAGGAATCAGATCAGATTCGCATGAGAAACAGCAACTCTCACGAGGCAAATGCCCTTCAGGAGGAAATGAAACACTTCGATAAGGACTACGAGAAGTTGCGTGAAATAAACGAGAGAGTTGATTTTTTTGTCAAGAGTAAAAAAAATGAAGAGATTGCTGAAGTGGAACGAAAGATCTTGCATAACTCCGAGAGCATCCGCAGCGAAGAAGCGAGGCTAACTGCCATGAAGCCGGAAATTGAACGTCTCAAGAAAGAAGTGGAAGACAGTGACCGCCAAAAGGGCATCATCAATCAAAATTTGGATCTATTCAAGCATCGTCGCAAGGTCAAGAAGCTTGAAGAAGAGATCAACCAGTTGGAGATGGAGCACAAGGCCATGGGTGGCAACGACGCAACTCGAAAGGCGAAATCCGCGCAACAAGCAATTGCGGACCTCAAGGAGAAAATGGCGACGCAGCGAGGTAAGAGGCAAGGTTTGGCCGAACAGAGGCGCGCCTTGAGGAGAAAACTCGAAGAAGAGGAGTACAAGGATGTTGAGAAGCGCCACCGCATGAAGATGATTGACTATGAAACTACGAATCTTGTTGTTCAGGACCTGGATAAGTATTATGATGCCCTTGACAAAGCACTTCTACGCTTCCACGGGATCAAAATTGGCGAGATAAACAAAATCATCAGAGAGTTGTGGACGTTGACATACAAAGGAGAGGATATTACCAGCATTCAAATTGTTTCGGGGCAGGACGAAAGCTCTCGTGCTAACCGTTCATACAACTACCGCATTGTCATGGAAAAGGGTAACGCGACTATGGACATGAGAGGAAGATGCAGTGCAGGACAACGAGTTCTGGCCAGTATTGTGATTCGTCTAGCCCTTGCTGAAACGTTCTGCTTGAACTGCGGTGTCATGTGTCTTGACGAGCCAACTACTAACTTGGACCACGAGAATAAGAAGGGCTTGGCTATTGCTTTAGCCCAAATCATTGCGTCTCGCGCGGCTCAGTCCAACTTCCAGCTCGTTGTCATTACCCACGATGAAGACTTTGTCAGTATGATGAAGAACGAATTGTCTGCCCAGACAGGTTTCAACATGCCAGAGCGCTACTACCAAGTCTCGAGGGAAGAGGGGCATGATGGAAAGTTCTATTCCAAGATTAGCGCAGTTGACTGGGACGAGTTGTGAGCCCGCTGTCCATTTTTCGTCGTAGAGACGAATATGGGCCTTTTTACTGCGTTTTGAGAGGATTGAAACAGTAAACATGCATAAGAATGGTTTTCAGAACAATCATTTATCTGCTTATATTTTACCATCCTCGATTGTGAAGAGGGCAGCGCTGCCTATTATAATAGCAATGCCAGCCACTGCACAGGCCGCGCCTGGGATTATGTCACCGATTCCATCAGCGACTGCGCCAAGAATTAACGGGGCGGCAATATATGTAGCGTCACCAAATGCTCTTGGTAACCCCAGTGCTGTTGCTTCAAAACCCTTCGGTGCGTTTAGTTGGCCAAGAGATGTTAGGGCTGGCCCCTGAGCGGATACCGCGACGCTCCATAGGATAACTAATCCAGCAAAGATGGTGCCATCTGGTCCTCCCACCGATGCAGCAAAGGAGACAGGCAATATTCTATCATGCAGCGACAATCCAACTGGTATTAATCCAAGGGCAAACCCACTTATTGTTCCCGCTATAGCTGCTGCTTTCCTGGGACCGATCTTATCAGCAACGGCACCGCCCAGTGGGGCGCCAACTAAACCTGAAAGCCCAGCCGCAGACAAGAGTAAACCAGCACCAGTTGCGCCTCCAAGATAATTCGAGGCAAGAATTGGAATAATGGCAATTTTGCAAGCGTAACCAACACTAACACAAGCTTGGCAAAATGCCAGTGAACGCCACGTTTGTGAAGTTTTCAAGAGTTCCATCCAGTCAGCTTCATTGTTCGGACTGATTTCTTGACTTTTCGCTGTGCTCTTTTCAGCAGTGCTAACCGTCTCAGGTAAAAGCGCATACAATCCCAAAGCAGCCATGGCTGCTGCACTTACACACAAAAACGAACTCCTAACTCCGAACTTTTGGACAATAAGGCCCCCTACTGGAGCTCCAATGGCAATCCCAACAGCAACGGAAGCTTGCTGGATAGCTAATGCTCTCCCTCGTAAATTTGGCGTTTGATTTGCTAGATCAGTTAACATTCCTCGCTCTCCTGCTTCAGCAAACCCTCTGCCCAGGCCTAATCCAAGACGTGCTACAACCAGTGTTGCAAGATTACTACTAAATGCTGTACCAGCATCAGCTAGTGCAATGACGAACATCCCACTCATCATTGCAGCTTTTCGTCCTTTATCTGCAAATTCTCCAGCAAATCGACTCACCAACAAAAGAGCCACCGCTGGTGTACTGATGACTATCCCATTTGATGCAGATGAAAGTCCAATTGATTGACCATACAGTGGAATTGCTGGTATTACTGCACCAACACCCAAGAACAATATGAATTGGGATAATATTAGTAGAGAGAATGGTTTCAATATCTCTGGTGGGATGCCATTTTCATCGCTGCTCTCCTCTGTCTCTACTACTTTTTGGCCAAGCGCATCTGTTTGCGACGTACTTCGAATCGAACTGCTGCCGGTGGTGTCAAATATCTTCTTGATAAGTGTAGATTGATTATTGTCATCAAGTCCATCTTCTTTAATTGAGTCCGTTGTAGTCTTTTCTTTCACCGCAGGCCATAGTTGCAATTGTGTTCTTCTCTGCTGCTGTGAAGTGGTACCACCAACTAAACTATGAAAATGCGGTGCAGTACTAAATCCATCAGTTTGCACCGCAAAGAACGCAGTGAGACAGAAAATCAAAATGAGATGCGAGCAGGGCATCGTAAAGGAGAGATTTGGACGATCGTAGAGAAGTCGACGGGAGCCACGCTGGAGCGAGCAGCAGGATGTTTTATGATGCAGTGATATGAAGGTAGCAGGAAGTAGATTTAGTACATTTAGTACGTAGGAAGAGAGAGGTGTTGAGTGTTGAGGAAGTTGAGAAGATTCCTGCAAGTGTGACGTGT
>JALLBJ010000871.1:0-10741 GCA_036940105.1 Skeletonema potamos | reverse complement strand
CAGGAGAAACCAAGAGCAGCGTCTTGGGAGAAGAGAAAAGTGGGAACAGCGGAACAAGACACTTTGTCGCTGTGACAGGTTCTGGTACTCACATACTTCCCTCTTGATGATAAGAGTAAGAGGCTTCAATAATATAAATACTGCAAGATTGTGGAGGGAGTACATAATATGCCTGTCATCGTAATAATAATAATGGCTCACCATCTAAACTACGATGATGAAAACGTCGTCTCCTTTCACTCAAACTGCAACACAGATAAAACAAAAAACATAAGACAGTATTATTGATTGTTCAAGTTGACTCTACAGCATTGGGAGAGGGTAGAGTTCAATCGGTCGGTCCACTTTTGATCCAAACAGCAAACCATCGTCTAAGCCGAGTTTGAGTCCGTCAGCCTCGCCTTCTCGTGAGCGGACTTCGACTCCGTCAGCCACGCCTCTTTTCGTTAGCACCCTCTAAAGAAAGTAAGAAGACGAATCCTTCGAAAGTAGGACAATTATTGAGAATGAGTATGAGTGTGAGTATGGTATTGTGAAAGAGGAACGAAATAAAAGCGACGCGGGGGGCACAGAGAATGTGATTGGACAGCAAAGAGTTGAGTATATGTGTTAGTAAGAATCAATTGAGATAGTGATAGTTGCGGAATTGAAAATATGTGAATATGAAACAGTTTATAGTGAAACGTCTCGATCAGGATCTCCTCCCAGTTCAGATCGGGTCGGTCGCTCCTATCTTTCTTACCGTTGTAGAACTACACACTGCAGCGCATGATATGTTCTTTTCCTACTACTCCTCCTGCCCAAGTGAACACAGGCGAATGAGCGAAGAAGCTAACTAACACGTCTCTTTCATCCATCCATTCTCCTTATCCAAAGGCGATGGATGTCTGAGTCTGAGGTCTGAGGAGAAAGTAATGCGATAATCACTGAATATATATGTATGGCGTGCTGAGATGGATAAGGAGTTGTAATGTCCTCATAATGCTCAGTTACAATATGTTCCTTCTCTGCAGCTGCTGGCACAAATCAATCGCAGTCGTCCTGGAATACGCAGAAGAGATCGGCGAGCATAAGGTGAGTGGCATCGCTCAGTCAAACTTGATCAAGAGACGATGAAATATACAGCTTTGTGGTTATTTTGTGGTGACGCATTTATAAATATAAGTTGTTTACATACAGTCTTGATTTTTCGGCCTCCACCACACGAACATTCGATGAGGCTGAGTTACTCATGTCATTGCTGTTAGATAAAGTCCCAAGGCGGCAGATCTTCTTTTGGTGAAGGTATCATTGTGGATCTTTTGAGCGACGATGAGGAAAATCTAAAGAAAGAACAAGGTGGTTCTAACAAAAACAGGTCTCCTGATGTAATTCTCATAGATAATTTAGATTAAGTTAACTGGGTTGGGTGAGCTGTATAGATTTGGCATGAGAGTCATGATAAAGTAGGGGGTGCGTATAAAATTCTTTGGTGTATGCATTCGCTGAATTAGACTATTAAGTGCCTATAATGAACTATTTTCATGGATGCTGAGACAAACAATCTATTTGATGTCCTCTGTGTGCTTTCCAAGGATATGTAATGTTCAGACGAAATTGATTATCCATAGTATTTTTATCAGTTTCTTCCTCACAGCTATTGCTTTTCTGGCTCCTTGCATCATGTACAAAGCCAGATGGTGCGTGGTGCACACGCAGATTTCTCCCCCTTGGTAGTGTGCGGCCAAAGCAGACCACTGAATGGTCTCGTCGTCGTTGTTGTTACTGTATTTTGTATATAATACCTATTGGCTTGCAAAGTGCAGCGCATTAATCCGTAGCGAGAGATCATTCTGATATAGATTAATTGTGTTCGTTAAGGTATGCCTATTGTTGTTTCAGTGTTTGATTTATGAGGAACTGTGTGTACCATGGCAACCACGACCAATCGAGTCTGATCAAGACAAGTACCTCTTGCGTCTTTTGCTGGGACTCCGTCTGTTTTGGGACTCATAGCAAGACACTTTTTGATCGATAGTTTGAGAGTCTGTGCGGAAGAACAGCGTTAACTCAGTAGGCTCCCAATTTCAGAGTTGCACCCAGAGCAACGAGTGTGTGTGATGGAAAGAGGGACAGCGATGACAGCCTTCAAAGTTGGTGTTAGAGCTGGTTTCTTGCAACAGGAACAGGTGCTCGACAAATGTGAAAAGAAGTTCCTTGTGATCTCTTGAACTTGAGTCTCTTCATGACGACTGTGAACAACGTGTTGAGTCTTGGGAGGGATTTGATTGGTGAAGTATCAACAGTATAACAAGACTTTTGAACCAATTTTTGCTACTATTAACTTGAATGGTCTGAATGGTCTTCGACCTTCATGTTCATGCTTACTTCTGTTGCTGTTTGCACTTTATATAATATTTGATGCCCACCCCATGGTATTCCCAACTCTCTAACCTGAATGTGTGGATACCACTCGTATTAATCATAAATAACAATAACGTCGCTGTTTTTTTTGTCATCGTCTTCTTTCATGTTGTCCTCGTCCTCCTCCCCAACTAGATCGATCACAGTTCCACCTTTCATGGGACTTTCTTCACATGATGAGGCGGATACTCCTTCGCCACTACCACTATTTTCAGTAGCGCGCTTCCTCTTTCGTTTCTCAGCCCTTGCTGCACGCTCCTCGGCCAATGAACGCAGAGAAGCGTTTATTGCCATCTGCATTATGTCATTATCATCGTCCCCTACTCCACTATTATTAGCACTACTTCCAAGCTGCCTCCCCTCTCCCTGAAAAGCAACAGCAGGAGCACGAGCACGAGCTGCAGCCGGTGGTACCGAGGCTACATCACCACCACTAACACCACTAGTACCAAACCTACCACTCGAGTAATTCCCAAAAGCACCACGTTGTCGTTGCCCGGCTGGGATAGGGAAGGTAACCTCACTCTGAGCAAATCTTAATTGTGCTGGAATGATACCAGACTCCAACATATTCAATAATACAATTGCATTCTGACGCTCTTGTGCTACCTCCGCCTTGGAACCCTTGGGTTTATACTTTCTTGCGCCTCCTTGCGAGTTTGCCACATCATCCTCTTGGTCGCATCACAGAGAATACTACCATCGGCAAGTTTGCGTTCGAGGTACATATCTGAAAATACTTTTGCGCTGCGAAATGTCAATGACTTGCGCATATTCAACGTATTCCATGATGGAGGTGGTGAAGTTGGCCTTTGTTGGGCTACACCGTGTTTGTAAACATATCTTGATTTAACAGATATATGGAGCGCCGAGGTAGTTTGACTCTAACCGACTTACCCATCCCGGCCGCTTTGGATGCCTAGTCGGTTGAGAATGCGGCCTCGTCGAATGCATCCTCGTCTTTGTCAGGAGTGAACATGATTTCACCCTCTTGTCCTAAATTCATCCCAACGATGACCTCACCCCATCGATGTTGAGAATCATGATGGAATTGAAACCCAGCCTTGGGGGGGGGGGTTACATGAGACGCAAACAATAATCTGGGGGGACATAATCTGGCAACAGTCCACAATCACGAATGAGATTGGTAAGCTTGATATAATCCTCGGGCCAATCGTATAGCCAACGGCAGAGACCGGTGGGTTCTCCGCCCTTGGTGCGTATGCCGCTTTGGTATTTGGATTCGTCGATGGAGGTGAAGATGCGCCGTGCTACTTCTTCAGTGAAGCAATCTGTGGCGAGGTGGAGTCCTTCGATGCCTCCGACGTTACGAAAGATTTGTATCATTGTGGTATGTATTTGGTGCCTGGTATTATTAACTTTGGTGGAGAGTACCACAGTGGCATCGGCTGTGGTGGTTATTTGCAGCGAGTCGGGAGGTATTTTGGAAAGAAGTGAGTTGTACCAATTCCTTCGTGTCTGATGTATCTTGGGTAACCTCTTAAAAAAGGGAGTCCACCGCAATAAGCTGTGCCAGTAAAAGTGACGTTTTATGATGACAGTTCGCACATCAACACAATAAATTCAAAATGAAGGATCGATCATGACATCGTAAGTATTGCAAAGCCTACTTCCGCCATGATAGAATAAAGATATATATTATAAATTTGTCAACAATAATAACCCAGTAATGGAAAAAAAGATGACGAATGACATCATCTGCTAGCCATTTCAGCTTTTTGGAGAGGAGGGGTCACAGCACGCACACAAATAAATAAAAAATGACATCCAGAAGCGGCGGCGGCGGCCACAACGAAAATGATCTAGTCGATAGTCTCGATGATTTTTTGAGCAATATGGATAGAGAGAGGGAGGCTATAAACGCACGAATTTTGGCTGCCTATGGTGGAGATGAAGGGAGTCGGGGTCTGCTGCGGCAGAAGGGTAGGCGGAATGATAATTTTTTGGAGGGAGATTCACATGACACTTCTTCGTCTAATAATGTCATTGTAACTGCTGACGGGGTCGACACAGAGAATTACGGCGACGATGATAATAACCAGGCATTAGATAGATCGTCATCGTCATCTGTTGTATCGCTGCTGATTTCGGAGCGCGGTGACAATGACGTTTCTCAAGAGGCGCAAAATAATGAGTCCTCGGCAGAGAGAGGTGCACTCTCTCGCAATAATGATCGAATCAATAATAGGAACAATACCACTCTCAAAACGAAGAATAAAGACAGCAGAATAATAATCAGCAGCAAAAACGATGCATCATATGATGATGTGTACAACATCACACAACGATCGCAACAACTATACGACAAACTTAACACATCTTACAATCATCACCACCAAAAAGAAGACTTGGAAGATACAACCTCCACTGCAACAGGAGGAGGACTTCATACAATCCCAACAACGACCACTTACAATAGCTCTCCAAGCGCTAGCAGTGCTAGTTATTTGGAGAATATGTCTCCTCCATTGGTGGTCAAGAAGATTATTGAGGAGAGGGGAGGGCAACAACAAAAGCAACAACAGCAGCAGCAGACGAACAAACAACAGCAGTTGCAGACGACTGGTGCTATTCAAGAAGATAGCATTGTTCATGATGTTCATTCAGCTGGATCAAAAGCGAGTTATGATTGGGTGTTACAACAGCTGTCGTTACCAAACAGAAAGAAGAAGAAGAACGAGGTCGTCGGTACTAGCGTTGGTCAACATAAGACTGACATATCATTGACGAAATCTGCTACTACAGCTGCTGTGAAACAAGACGGCGCACTAAGCTTGACGCAGCAGGAACTAAAGACAAGAGATTGGTTTCGTAATAATAATCGTGTGTCTGTACTTCTGAGAGTCAACAATCACAAATCAACCAAAGGAGATGTCGCAGCTTCGTCAGGAGGAGACGATTCCATCCTATTTCCAGTGCGATTAGAAAATGGCCACGATGACAAAAACATTCATAAACAGAGGGAATTGCACCGTGGCAAAGTTGTCTTAGTCAACCCAAACACATTTAACAGTGACAATAATAATGATGGTCCAATGTCGTTAAAGAACGGTTTGCGAGGCGGGGGTGGAGTTGCTGTTGAAACTGCCCGATTAGTGGCACAAGTATCACAAATTTCGTCTACGGAAGATTGGGCGAGGCAGTATCAGTTCGATGATGTTATTGGAATGGTGGGGAGTGGTGGGAATGCACTTCATGATGATGATGATGAGGAGGAGGATACGGTGAATACTTTGGCTTCATTGGCGCAACAAATTACAGAAGAAGCCAATGATGGTGGTAGCACAAAATGCAGCACGATTCTTTTCGCAGCTGGTGGAACAAAGTCGGGAAAGACGCGGATGGTATTTGGACCGTTCATCTCAAATACTATTGCCTCTGTAACGACCGTGAGGAAGGAAGATCCTCCAACCAATCTCGGTTTGGTGGGAGGTATCATCCAAAAAGTGTTTGAACTCAATAACAAATGCTCCATTTCCATTTTGGAAATTGCCGACGATGACGTATTACGAGATATCCTTGGCTTTTCAGAAAGTGGATTGAATGAACAGCGCGGAACGAAGGCTCTTAGACTCCGACATGGTGATAAGAAGCGAGGAGGGGGCTCGGCAACTGTTGAGAATTTATGGCAGGTTCCAATTGCGTCCTTTGAGGAAGCGTGTGAAATTATTTCGGATGCGTTTCAGTCAAGGTCGCTTCGGAAGATATGGCGAGATGAGGGAGGGCATGGGCATATTGTCGTAACCATCACTTGCAGCAGGAGCGCCAGCGATGATGAAGAATCATGCATTCAAGTGGTTGACTTGGCGAGCCCAGACTGCCAAGTTGCCACACCGTCTTCAGCATCCAGAGTTAATTCCATTCGCAAGTCTCTTTCGGCCATGAGTCGTATTTTGAGAGAACTTGCCACATTTCATCCGAGTTCGTCAACGACATCAGCACTGCCTGTATCCTTTCGAGAATGCACGCTCACCAAAGTTCTTCAGCGGAATCTGGAAGGTCGTGATACAAACGGTCTCTCCCGTGCTGTTGTGATTGGATGTGTGAACCCTTCCAGTAGAGAGTACTCTCAAACTCTTCGGACTTTGGACTTTATGACAAGCATATCCGTTGCGGCTGGCGATACTGCGAGAAGCCCATTTCGGGATGGCTCGGCCCACCCACCTCCAGCCTCGTCGTCAGAAACAACAACAACTCCCAAACAACATGAATCGGATGGAACGCTCCTGAAAAGTATTGTGTCCGACCCTCGTCAAAGATTAGCCAAACTCTTGACTCCCCAGTCAAACAACAAGGATGGTCGCAAAGGTGTGTACGAAAACTCTCGAGATATCGCCACGCCTAGAAGCAGCAGCTCCTACTCGGATAACATGGCACAACAGCGTTTCCGTGATACATACAATAGTGTATTTGATCAGCTTGAAACCTTAATGTCGAATGAGGATGGAGATGATAATATTGATCGAGATAGTTATGGGAACAAGATCATCCAAGCAATTACGCCAAATCCAAAGTCGAATTCTAAGCAGAGGTTACGGATGACCGAGCCGTCTCCTGAGACGGAGACCGAAGATTTCTTTAGCCCACTTAACAATCTTAATCCTCCTTTAGGCCGCACCGCTAATGGCGTGAAGAACGGGTTGACGAATGAGATTGAGATGGAGGGCGACAGTCTCAAACATGTACAGCGAGGGGTTGAAGCGGCGAAGCAGCATTTTCACTCAACAGAAGATGTCAACAAAGACGTAGCTAAAGTTGACAATGGACCACCTCTGTTTTCCGAAATTGAATTTCAAAGGTCGAACTCTAGCGAAGGAGAGAACTGGAACGAGTTTTCTCCTGTATCGTCAAGTCATGACCGAGAGAATCAAGACGTCTTTGTGAAAAAATCGAAGCTCGCGCCTCTAAGGACTCTGGTCTCGCATGATTCTATGGACTCAGAGCCTCTAGTTCCCTGCAGGAGCAACGCAAATGTTAAGGGCGATTTGACATCATCCGGGTTGGATTCATTTGATCTTCCCAAGTTACCCTCGACACGTCATGCAAAATCTAAAGCAGCTGGCGTTGAGCCTGACGTATCAAATATGGTGGAATCATTTCAGCGGGAAGTTGACGATTTAATTAAGAAATCTCCGAGTTCAAAGTATAGGAGCAAAGATAATGGCGGCGTCACTAGTCATAGTGATGAACGTCTTGATTCACTCCGTGCAACAGCTACCAACGAGGGCTACTCAGACACGAATTCAAGTGTTATTAGGGCAGAGGTAGTTGCTCTCAAATCGATGCTAGACAAGTTGAAGCAAGAGAAAGCGGCCACCGACTCATTCTTACTGAAATTGCAAATGATTATGGATGACACAGAAAGCAACCATTTTGATGACGACACTTCCTTTCCTTCAAACTGTCTTTCTTTCGTAAACAGTTTTCGTGAACGGCAAGCGATGATGGTGAATCTGCAACGTGAACTAGATGAATACAAGGCAGAAAATATGGAAATTACGAGAGAACTCGAACGGGCTGGCGCGAACAGGAGCATCAAGAAAGACCTCGCCGACCAGGATAAGAAATCTGTGGCTCTTGAGACTGAACTCAGACTTGAAAAGGCACGGGCGAAAGAGCTGTCTTCAGAGAAGGCAGTTTTTTCCAGGCTGTTGAGAGAGATCGACTATCAGCTTGATATGGACGCACCATCCAAACACGACGTGTATGATGCTAGGAGGCAAAAGTTGCGGATTGAGCGAATGGAAAGAATGCAAGCTGGACTGCAGCAACTCTTTACCAAGAACCAGGAACTCGAGATGCTGCTCAAAGAGTCTCGTGATGAAGAAAACAAGGCCAGAAAATTAGTCGCATTGCTTGAAGCCAAAGTGGATGATATGCAGAGTCTGGCCAATCAATCGCTAGGGTCAAATAGTCGAGCAGTGGAGGCAGCAGAGAAACTTGCCGAAGAAGCGGTCCGTGACAATGAGGCCCTTACAAACGAAATTGCGCATTTGCGAGACAGCATCACTCGGTTCCGAAATGAGTATCAATCACTCAGTCAAAAACACCAAGGCGTTGTTGCAAGGAATGTGGAGCTAGAAAGATTGCTTGCTGGAAACGACAGCGAAACGATGGCTATCAGGGAAGCGTTTGCTGCTTGCAGGGAAGAAAAGGCTCAGCTAGAAGAGCAGCTTGCGTCGTTCAGCTCCAAGACGGCTGAGATGATGAAGCAACGTATTGATCGCGTAAAAGAAGACTACGCGAAGCGCCAATCTGTTCATCAAGCTAGAATCAAGCAATTAGAGGAGCAGGAAGATTTGCGTCGGGCGAAAGTCAAAAATGAGTTGTCAGACAAACAATCTGAAAATGAACATCTCCGAATGAGAATTGCGCAGATCGAAAAAGCGTCAGCTTTGAAGCTCCAAGATACTGAGGTTGCTCTAGCACGAGTTCAAACAGAATTGAACGAAGCGAACGATGAAGCAAGGATTCAGAGAGATGAAAATGCGACGCTGCAGAATGAGCTTAGCCATTTACGTGGAATAATTGATGTGGCAGAGCAGTCCGTAAATGAAGTGAATCGTCTCAGAATCGAGAACGATCAACTTCAAGAATCAATTAGGTCTCAAAGAGATCAACAAACTCATGACAACAGCTTTGAGGTGCCATTCGAAATTAGAGGCAAAAGTAACGTCAATAACGTTTCATTCCTCCACGACGCCGATGAGTATTTCATGAAGGAAAGGGTTACTGCGTTGATGAGAGAGAACGAGCAAAACAACATCTCGATGAGATCTTTACAGGTAATCTGGACACAAGCGTGAGATAAGATTTTCCTTTTTTATTTTGCATAACCTCACTCTTTTGCTTTCTTCACAAATAATGCCATCGACAGAGTGAAAACATTGCCTTGAAGAGCTCTGTTGAGCAATGCACGGGGACGATTGAAGTGATGCGATCGGAGCTGAATGACTTGAAATCGATGACAAGTGAAGGAATGTCCAAAATGCGCATGAGGCACGAAAAGGACAAAATTACAATTGCAGAAATGGAGAAGAAACTGGAGAGTGCAAACAATTTGATCCGCAGGTTTCGGCCATCTCATGGTGGTACGCGGAGTATGATTGATGAAACGTCTTCCGTGTCAAGGTGGAATACACCTCACGAGCCTCAAATGCCTCGGCGTTTCGAAACAAGATTTACTCCGTACGATGCATCCGAAAGGAAAAGCAATGCTGAGCTGAGCGCTGAAAAGGAATTGAGGTATAAGGCAGAAGAAATATGTGCCGGTGTACTTGCGGATGCGAAAATTGGATTTGAAGAAAGGGACAAGGAAATAGAACGGCTCAGATCAAAACTTGCCCGCATATCGAGAGGATATTTATAAGATTGTGGTAGATGTAATACATATAACATTCAATTTTAGATGTTATGTAAGCAACTCTGAGAGGCCGCTTGCACATTTTCTGCATCTTCTGGCCTCGATTGAGCGGTATTGCATCGGGTGCGTTTGAGTACTTCACTAAGGCTGCTGAGCTGGGCGATGGAGAATTGCACCAATTACTATCAGTTATCATGACGGAATTGGTGTTGAGAAGGACGAGAAAAAGAAAGTGTAGCATTTGGAAGAGGCTGCAATTGGTGTGTTCCCTCCGCTAGATATAATCTTGCAGTCTATGAGCGGAGAAATGGGAGATACGAGAGAGCAATGAAACATCTCATCATTGCTGCCAATCTTGGACATGATCGTTCTATTAAAACTAATCGAGGTCACCAGATTGTCAGATGGAGAAGTGAGCAAAGGGGAAAAGGACTCTGCCACGACTCTCCGTGCACATCATGCTGCTGTAGTTGTTGCAGGAAGCAGAGAAAAAATGAAGTGAAGCAAAGATATCAAATCGATTTCCTCGATTTCCTATCTGTTTTGGCAATACTCACACAATCACAAAATGAATGTCTCTTTTTTGAGGTTGAGGGGAGGAAGGACGAACAGACCACTTTCTTTCGAGGGTGATAAAATACCTATTACACCTGCTTTATTGTTATCTTGCTGCGACAGCAAGTCATCCATCATCTCAAGAAACCACTCAATCACGGGAATAATTTCAATTCCGAGGATGGATGGTGAGATAACCCAATTAATAGTGCAAAATTCAGATAGAAAAGACACTAATACAATTTTGGGTTTGCAGAAAGCATAAGTTTTACTAACAGTTGCTCTAGCTTTGGGTTAGGGTTATCTCAGGGTTATACCCAATTCTGAGGGGGCAAGCGTAGTCTACTCTTAGAAGACGCAGCAGGTGGTCTATTATCCCCTCTGGGACCATCACCTCTA
>JALLBJ010000870.1:0-13638 GCA_036940105.1 Skeletonema potamos | reverse complement strand
TAGCGCTGGCAGCTTCAGGAAAATATTCAAGAATACATCGAATAATTCCCTCGTTGACAACGACTCTTTCATTTTGGCATGCCTGAAGGAAAAAATCATAATTGTTAATATTCCTTGAAATATGATTCGGTGCCAATAATAATTCGTGTCGCTCAATAATTTCACGTAGACCGTCCTCTGAAAGCGAGGCAGATCGACAATACGAATCTAATTCATCCAACAAGTGATTGGGCGGCATGATTGTTCGTCGCCCCTCTCGTTCATAAGGTTACGGTCGGCCGCTCTCTCTGCGGTCTTTGGTCGTCTTTGGGGCTTTTATCACAAGCTCTCCTCTGCTGCTTTATGGCGGGAATCTTGTCTTTGGCGGGAAGTGCGTTCGCGGAAAAACGAGATAAAGACTATGAAGAAAAAAATATCCTTCCCCTACGATAATAAAAATAAGGTGTTACTTAAATACTACTCTTGTACTCAAAACTAAACCGACCCGACCAAACCACTGTTGTTGTTGTTGTTAAAAGGCCATGAAGTTCTTCACACGAAACTCCGATGAGCGAGGAGGAGCATCCAACAACCGCCGTAATAAAAAAAAGGAATTACAACAACTTCAAGAAGAACAAGATATTTTACATGGTCGGAAGGCAACACTTGGTCATAAAAACAGCAGTGGTAGCGGCGTTGGCGGTGATGAAAGATCATTATTAAATCCGAGGGGCATGTTGAAGAAGAAGAAATCCTCAGGGGGGTCGATGAGGATGNGATGAAAGATCATTATTAAATCCGAGGGGCATGTTGAAGAAGAAGAAATCCTCAGGGGGGTCGATGAGGATGAACAGCCCTGTAGATGTTGGTAGTAGTGTGGCAGCAGGAACAACAACGTCATCATCACCAACGACGAGACGACAACACTTCATGGCAGACTACACCATGAAGAGTCACAGTAATCTATCTTGTTCATCTATTTCACCGCCATCATCACCCATGGAGAATACTACGAAGAATTCTTATTCAGCAGAGAATAACCCTCTCAGCGCTACCACCAAAAAATCAGCATCACCACTGCTTGGTGGAACTTCTACCAATCTTACTCCTACTTTGTTGTCATCATCATCGCCGTCGTCGTCGAAGCACTCCACTATGACGAATCAAGACGACAAGGATAAATTACTCAAACAGCGTATCAAGGAAGAAAGAATGATGATGCAAAATGATAATCACAACAACAATCACAACTATCACAAGATATCATCTTTGGGTAGTAGTAGTACTTGTAGTAATACCAGTCAGGAATACAATAATAACAGTGGTGGTGGTGGTGGTGGTGACTTGAAGCTACAACCACGACGACGACAACAACAACAACAACAACAACGAAGATTGACACAAGAAGAAATGGATAAACAAACCAAAGATTTAATCAAATTACAACGACAACAACGAAGTTTGACACAAGAAGAGAAGGATAAACAAACCAAGGAGTTAATCAAGTTACAACGCAAGGCTGCTACTTCTACTTCCTCGTCGATGAGATCATCGATTGGTGCGTCATCCATTGGTGCGTCATCCATTGGTAGTGGTACTACTAGTAGTTATTATGATAATGATGATGATGATGATTATTGGATACATCATGGTATGAAAACGAATGAGTACGAAAGGGGGGGGAATAGGGAAAGGAGTTGCAGCGGTACTACGACTACTACTAGTAGTAGTAACATGAGGCAAGATCAATCGTCGTTGAGAGAGTTGTCACATAGTTTACGTAGTAAGGAGCGGGGGGAGAAAAATAAGGAACGAATTGGTGGTGGTGGGAGTAGTAGTAGTACCAATACCAATGTGAATCATCATCATCATCATCATCAACAACAACAACAACAACAACGAGAGGGGAGTGGTGGTGGATTAAATTCGGCATTGAAGGGGAGTAGTCGTCTTCGTTCTAGTGGAAATCATGGTGACGATGATGGTAGAAGTAATACGAAACATTATGGAAATGAGGGTGAAGAGAGGAGGATGGTATCGTTTGCTAAAAGGGTAAATGACTTTGATAATGGTGGTGGTGAAGGGGGAAGAGCGAGAGTATCCTTTGATTTGGAAAAGGACGACGACGACGACGAGGAGGAGGAGGACAATAAGGCGAGACGACGACTGAAAGAGGATGGTGATTTTAATGAGTCAGATGATTTCAATATTGATGAGTATAATGATGCAATCATGGCCTCGGCAGTTCAGTTTGGGGGGGCATATTACGAAGATGAACAACCAAGTCGGAGTTTTTCAACCGAGGAGGAATTACGACGATCGAATTTAATTGATTTGCACATGGCACAATTCTTGGCCACGAGTCAAATCGGTGGAAATATTGAAATTGATCCGTCCGAGCTGAAGGAGCTTTATCGGCAATCGCTCGAGGGTGGGGAGTATGAAGGAGGAGAAGCGCACGAGCGACAGCGACGTCATCCATCGAAGCAACATCTCTCTCACTTTGAGGAGGAAGAATTCAAAAATAACATGAAACGGCGCATGTCGAAACGATTATCCGTGACATCCATGAGGATTAATGCTTGGCATCAGAAGTACTCGTTACAAATGGCATTAAAGGTTGCAAACCGTACCCCTGAAATGGAGTGGTTGAGTTCATTCTACCGATGTGACCCACGATGGCAAATCCAAGCATTCTTTGATGAGGTTGCTCGTGAAGGAGGAGATGCGCAAATGAGCGAGGACCTAGCCGCTTCTCCGTTGGCACTCCTGTTCAATAAGGCGAACGTATTTACGGTGTGGAGACCCACGTCCGATGAGGCAATTAAGAATATGATGCTGAGAATAGCCACGGGAAAAGGTCTGGACATTAAAGGCAAGTCCGCCAAGAGTGGAAATATCTCATCGTATGTGCCTTTTATTCAAATCTACGAAGAACAACACAAAGAGCATGTTCGTGCATTTCTAAAAGATGGGCGGACTATTCGTGTATTTTATCAGAGTGAAGCGAGTCGGAACGAGGCGCTTGAAATGATTTTGGATATACAGGGATTCATGCTTTTTGCTGCCCAGGATGCCATGCGTATTCTAAGCGATGAGTATGCCGATGAAGCAGAACAAGAGTTGGCAATGAAACATCTAATGTACGATGAGACAAATGTTCGAGTGACTTTGGTGGATACCTATGCAAGGGCGAGAACTCCTGTTTTTGGTTTGGATATTACAGAGAGATTGTTTTGGGAAAGTTATGTCATGATGCAAGATTGTTCTCGGCCTAGCGGGACAGAGTGGGATATTGGTGAGTGCGAATTTTGTAAGCGTTTTGATGTTGTCCATTGATATCTTTATGCTTACCCTCTTCTCTATTTGGTCATTAAATATAAAGGTCGCCAATCAGAACCTACATTCATGGACTTCAACTTCAAATCCCTCCGGAAACAGCACGGACCAGATGAGCCCCGCGCAGTGGTTTATCAATTCGCAGCAGACAGTCCTATGGAGCCGAGGACACTATTAATGGCGTATGAAGAACACGGGGTGGTGAAGCCCGTAGTGTCAGATTTTGATTGTTTCTTACTTGGGTCTCGGGGAGTAAAATATAAGAATCCTATACCTCCTGATCAGGTTGAGTTGGTGAAGTGGTCAGTGAAGAATATAGGTGAAGTTTTGGACGAACGAGCTGCGTCTCAATCTGATTCAGGATGGATGGCTGCGTGGTTCGAAGTTCTGAAGAAGGCTGCCATGAGGAACTACGTCCCCATCACACCCAAGTACGGGAACGGTGATCCAAAATCATATGAAATTATCGAGGTCGCAGTATCGCGACTTCAAGAAACAGGATGTGTTCGCCACGGAGCAGAATGTTTCAATTTGTATTTCCCGCAGGAGATCGATGATAAATTTCTGGTCATTTCTGATACCTTGCCAGGAAAAGTGAAGTGGATGAAAGTGAATGTGTTTGAGCTGCAGGAAATTCTAATGACAAAGATTGACGAGGGATTCACTTTCCCGATTAATCCAAAGTGGGTCTTATGTGATCCGGGCTGGAGGAGAGTTTACGACAAGTTACTGGCTAGCCAGAAGCCAAACGTGCAGGACTCGATCAATTGCTGGTTGCCTCCCGAAACCGGCTTGCGTGAACAAATTGATGCAATCTCCAAACGTCATCCTCACGGATTTGGGGGGCGTGTGTACAAGGTTGAGGGTACAGAGGTTATGGACAAGATGGAGGACGAGCTAGAACGATACAGAAGAGTGCAGGCACTGTGGAGGAAGGCACGAGCGCTTGTATGGTGGATTATATTCCTGCATAGGAAAAGCCAAATCAAACGATTGGGGTTGTAGAAGTTGTTTCTAATTACAATTTATATGTATTAGTAGTCCCCCTTCGTAACTATTCCACCCCACCCGTTTCCTTCAATATTCATCCAAACTAGGCCTGCCAAACGCAGCTCCGCCGCCGAAAGAAACTTCTGCCGGAGGCATAGGCCTACCAAAGGTAAACCCGCCGAACTGCCTAGACCCGCCGCCGGAAGAAACTTCTTCCGCCGGCGGACGTGGTAGTATGGTACCGAAGGGAGATTCCATACCATACTTAAACGTCGACGGATTAGTTGAGACCCGATTCCCTTGCCCAAATAATAATAATCATATAAATAATCGCAGACCTGCTGCCGAAGCTGAAGATAAATGGGTCAGGATTATCAACTTTGAACTGTCACCCGGAAAGTAATACCTCACGACCATTTCTAACATTTTTCCCTGGTCGTCGCAGACTGTTGGTGAAGCAGGATCCCTAGCCAATCCCATAGCGCTAAAATGCTTTAGACGAAGGTAATCCAATATCTTTCCAAAGCAGTAAGGACTGTGCTCAATAAGCGTCACAATACCCTGATCTCATTTTGTATATTTCTCTAACGATAATTTTCAACAATATGTATCCAGTTGAAAAGGGATTTGACAAAAACGATCAATCCCAGTATTGTCGTGAAGCAGTAATCGACGGAACTATATTACACATTTTTCAACGTCTCGTACCAAGCTAAATTTTTTGAACATGGTATTTCTCCTTCTCCAACATGATGCCTTCAAGAAATTCGTTCGTGTGTATGATGGATATATTGCCATCCTACAGACTGACGATAGTTCCACAATCAGCAATCTCGAACGTGTTCGTGACAAGTTGAAAGTGGATAATATATCCAGACTGATTGGCTGGTTTGTAGAATGTAACTTCGTCATTGGTCCCAAAGACCATCCATACCTTCAACATGGTTATTGTAGTTGGAAAAATTGTGAGCGTATGTTGATTGAATTTCACCATCCTGACATCAATACTCATTACAAGCCTAGCCAACATCAAGGAAGTATGCGTCGTTTTTTGAATTTGGAGTAGAATTTGTAGTGTGACGACATTTTGTTCCATTCGTGTAATGGAACCATAAATATTGAGATAGGTAATACTATAGTGAATGAGTTTGTTTGCAACATTGTTGGTATTAACGAGAGTAGTTTTGCACCCAAGATAGATTCTTCCTACTACATGAGGGTGTACCAAAATTTGACCTCTACAAAAAATCAGAAGAAATCATTACCAATTCCTATGTAAGTGCGCATTGGGAAAAGAGCTTGTTCTCCTCGCACGATGTCCTCCTCCTCGCGACAATTTTGGCTATGATGGCGTCTCTATTAAATTACTACATTGGGCGATTCATTTCTGGTTGCCAGACATCCAATTCAACCGTCGCTTGCGATCCTCTTTATGAGGGGATTAAAGAGGAGGGTGCCGCTTCTGCCGCCGCCGCTGCTCCTGCCGCCGCCGGATCCGAATTCAAAGGAGGGAAACACAATGAAACCGCTACGCTACAACGGGACTCATCAGCTGATGTTGCCGCCGCCACTGCTGCCGCCGCCGCCGGCTCCGAATTCAAAGGAGGGAAAACATCCAACAAGCAACAGACCAATAAGAGATCCAAAACAAAGAAACGTGGTTCAAAAACCCAGCACGCTGATCTACATTCAAAAAGACACCGTACAAGCGATGATAGAGATGTTCACCCTGTTGTTAATTTCCTCAAGAAATGCGGCGCCACTGTGGCCATAATTGAAAATGTTATCGCCTTGCAAAATAGTCAAACGGATAATCCAATCAAGAAGGTAATTATCAGCTTGTTGGGTCTCATTGGAAACGAATCAATTTCGATGGACGATATGAGGCATCAATTCAAAACATTGAAACAAGAGTTGCATAATGCTTTCATGCAAAAGTCTGGAGATAAATACAAAGGGAGATTGAATTTTGGAGATTGTCTATCATATTCTACAGCTCTTGTCATCCTCAAGCATTACGCTCCATTTTCTTGTATTGGAAAACCGTGTGAAGGCGATTACAATGTGATTTTTAGAAAGAATCCTTGCATTGCTCAATTTATCAAAGTTTTACCGCGCTCACTTCATAAGGAGGCAGGTGGAGACGATTGGACGGATCAACATAGTGAAAAAGTAAGCAAGCGTCTTCGATTCATTGATATGCTAATATTGGTTCCAATGGAAAAGGAAACAGTGGAAGAAGAGTTTGAGAATTTTGCCAAGGAGCACAATGTATCGATCGGCGATTTGGAATTGATCTCCTTCATTTTTTACTCAATTCATGTCATGTTCTACAACTTGGTTCATATGAAAAAGGAGCCACTCACCGTCCTCTGTGCATCATCTTACACACACAATGATTATTTTGGTCGACGGGATGAATTTGCAAACGACAAGGTGAGGTTCCTTGGCAACGTTCCCCATGGACAGGTGTGGGCTTCTAGGACAATCGGAAATATCATTCTGTACCCTGCTGGAGTGTTAGAGAAGATTAGCGCACAAATACTCTTGGCTTATACGTCCGTTGCTGAGAAAGTTGAATGTTTCTCAGATCGGAAGAGNACCAACAACACCATCGTCTTCAATAATGGGCATTCGTTTCGAAAGTTTCTCTTTGCCATGAATGAACGCTTTCCAATGTCTTTCAATCCGTCTCGGTCCAAGGCGAGGAGTTCCGATCCCTTGATCTCATTCTCAAGGAAGAGCTGTGCCACTTCATCTGGGACGTCTTCGATACTCTTCACCCATTGAGATACGTCTCGTAAGTCCACGTCTTGACGTTTGGGCGGTTGCTTTGCTTCGTCCACTTAGTGTTGTCAAACGGCTGAGCAAGAACTGATTCCTTTATAACCTGCAACGTGGCACGTTGCGTTGCCATAATTGTGCCACTAACATTCAACGTAACGATGTCACTTGTCTCACTAGTACCACCCACCAACGTGTCAATGAATTGTTCTTCGTTGTGGAAGATTTCTTCGAGGGAGAGTAGGTCTGCTTCAACCTCTTGTAGCGTCATCCACTTCTCTTTGATAGCATCAACCAACTCCGTTAAAACACTACCGTCTTCTTCGTCCGTAGTTCTGACATGATTAGCCGGTTTGAAGCTGTCAACCAGATTTTTGCTTTTGTTATCGCCTTTCACAAATAATTCCATCTGATGCTCCAGAAGATGTTTGTACTCTGCATTAACAGTTGGCATCACTGTGCGGCGCTCATCTTCAGATGAAATGACCAGCGCATTCAACCAATCAACAATGGCCTGGAACGCTGTTGGATTGACGTCTAAAAATACACGTCCGCTGCTGTCTCTCAACAACTTCTGATCCCATCGGCCAATAAACAGTGCCTCCAAATTCGTCCCATTCATCTGGCATAATACACCACGCCTGGCGGTAACAATTTTTCCACCGGCATTTATTTCGATGACATCATCATCAGATGCATCTGCATTACCGTTGGCAGCGGCACACGCCCTTCATCGAGATCGTGCAAGCGATCACGGAGCCGCTTTTCATCGTCATGCGCTTTGTCCAGATGTTTGTCGAGTTCGTTACGCGCATCCTTTAGGCGTTTGTTCACTCTTTCGAGTTTGTCCTCCATTCTAATCTTTTGTAGTAATACTGATCAGGTGGCGTGAGGTGCAGAGCCACAACCTTTTGTTCGTGACTTGCCTTCGAAGGGGAGCAGATTGTGCGTACCATAGGAATTAGTATGATAAAATGAAGGTTCCCCTCCAAGTCGTGTCAATGATGTGTCCTCCCAAAGACAAAAGTAAGAGCATGGAACTATTCAAAAGTGCACTCTTATAAATCATTCAATAATTATTATTTATTCGGAGTATGACTGAAGCTTCCGCTTATCTGAAGTTTCGCAAGTCGTTGCGCGTCTATTAACATAGAGTATAGCCAAGCAACATTGGTATTGCTAATGTTGATGACATTAATAACAATCTTGATGTAGGACACGTTGATGAACCCACTCCCACTCTCACGCCGGCAGATTTTTCTAAATGCTTCATGTTCTGCCACTTCTTCTCCGCCCAGTATTTTATCTCATTGTAATCTTCCATTGATATCTCCTCGGATTGATTGGCCGAGGGTGGCGGAGATTTATTGATTTGTACAGGCGCTTTTTTCGATGATTTGGTACTCTGAGTCGACTCAGTTGGGGAGTAATCGCTGACTTCTGCTGAACTGCTCTCCACGTGTCCTTTTCCAGATTGGCCGCCGGCATGAAGTCCATTTTGAGATTTACTGCTTGTAATGTTACCACCAGACGTGTTAGAGCCGGCAGACTTTTTGGAAGATTGGTGGCTCTGTGAAGAAGGAGAGGAGCTGATAGAGTCTGAACCTTTGCTTACTTGCCATGATGAGTCAATTGACGACGACAAGTCACTATCACCATAAGACATGGCCAAATTACTTTTCTTTGAAGATTTTGTTTTGAAAGCGCCATCATTCCACCAAGCATCACTACCCAACGACGTATTTGAGGACTTTGACTTGGAACTCTTGCCATGTTGCATTGGTCTATCCCACTTGAATCCGTCACCCGACGATACACTATCGTTTCCTCCCCACTCACTAGCCCAGCTGAAGTCACCTGAGTCCCCATCACTGCCCCAGCTTGTATCCCACCTATATGATAGCCAATCGGCACCCGATGCAGGTATCCATTGCATGGGTCGCCAAGAAGATTTTGCAGTTTTTGATTTAGCCGACTTGCTGCCTCCTCTTCCACTCCAGCTATCATTCTTCCAAGCTGCCGGATTGTTATGTGGGGGACTCCAGCCTCCTTCGGGTGAACCGTGAGGAGGACTCCNCATTCTTCCAAGCTGCCGGATTGTTATGTGGGGGACTCCAGCCTCCTTCGGGTGAACCGTGAGGAGGACTCCAGCCGCCTCCACTAGGCCTTGCAGTGGTAGGAATCAATTCTCTATCGGGCGATGGGGCATTGGTGGCACTGGTGGGACCAATGGTGGGGATACAATCCGCATTTGCAAGTGCCCGTCTAAGCGAACCCGTTGAAGTTGGTACAACTGTGACCTCGCACCCAGTAAAGATAGTAGGCGAACCCGTTGGTCGCTTCAAAGTTGGTTTATTTGAGGGACTAAAAGTTGTTGAACCCTTTGTGGGCTCAATAGTTGGATTCTTTATGGGCTCAACAGTTGGATTCGTTAAGGGCTTATCCTAAAGGAAAGATGAGAATTTGCAAACAAAGTATTAGCACAGAGCTGATCAACGGAAGAATTTCAGAGAATTATTGAGTAACTTACTGTGGAATCAACAGTTGGTTCGACCGTGGGCGCAATCTGAAGGAAAGGTGAGAAATTGCAAACAAAGTATTAGCCCAAAACTGATCAAACGAAAGCATGCCACAGGACTCTTTGCGCAACTTACCGTAGGAGCAACAGTTGGTTCGATCTGCTCAATCTGAAGGAATGGTGAGAATTGACAAACAAAGTATTAGCCCAGAACTGATTAAACGAAAGCATTCCACGGGACTGTCCGCGCAGCTTACCGTAGGAGAAATCGTTGGTTCGATCGTGGGAGAAACCTGAGGGAAAGATGAGAGTAAGAGCAAATATCGATGAAGTGTTAGCTAGCGCCTCCACTAACCAATCATTTCAAGAGAATACATTCGTGGAGAGATGATGCATCTGTGGATTGTGGAACTTACCGTAGGGGTCACTGTGGGACTCACAGTGGGTGACACCTGAAGGAAAAATAGGTAGAGCAATAAATTTTGTTAGCTGAGTGCAGATACGCATCTCGAACAAATATTCATCACATATCATCAACTTGCTCGTGAACGTACCGTAGGGCTCAATGTAGGGCTCACTGTAGGACTGCCTGTCGGTGGTGGAGAAGGACTACTACTAGGACGAGAAAATGGCGAAGCAGAAGGACGTGCGCTAGGATGTGAGGACGGTGAACGTGAAGGTTTCAAAGAAGGCTTGTCCGTAGGAGAATATGTAGGAAACTTCGGTCTTAGGTCAGTGAGGGTAACGTTGAAGAGTTTCACGATACCAGTAGAAGATGGCAAATCACCGGTTTTGGGGGTCCACGTATAGACAAAATTCACCCAATGATTGCCAGGACTCAAATGAACGACCAACTTCTTGTTTTGAACGGGTGCTGTGATATTACCACCCGTAGCCACAACTCCATCTACAACCACCTGAAAAACTTGCCCATTTTTCTCATTCACAGATGCTTGGAAGTAAACTATCATATCTCCCCCTTTGAAGGAGTTACATACTTGTAATGTTGCGTTCGATTGCTTAGCAATCGGGGCACCGATGTAGTTGGGATTTTGTAGATAGTAATTCTGAGGAGATGAGCGTTGTACATTCCATGGCAGACCTTTTTCACTTACTTGTGAGCTCCAAAATGGAAAGTCTTCTGGCCACAAATTGTTATTTTCAGCGCTGGGAGCAGGAGGGCCAAACGTGAATGGGTTCGGATTCATGTACACGCATTTCTCAGTAGGCATGAAAGTGATGGGATGTGCTGAAGGTTCCAGTGATTTCGAGGGAGAGTTTGTGGGAGCAAAGGAGACTGACGGCGGTTCAGATGGCTGTAATGAAGGAGAGACAGATGGCTTTGATGAAGGGTCGGATGAAGGGTCGAACGAAGGCTGTGATGATTTAGATGGTTGTGACGAGACATACGGCTGTGATGAGGGTTCGAACGAAGGCTGTGATGAGAAAGACGGCTTTGATGAAGGGTCGGACGAAGGCTGTGATGAGACAGACGGATGTGACGAAGGCTGTAATGAAACAGATCGCTTTGATGAAAGGTCGGATGAAGGCTGGGATGAGATCACTTGCCGAGGTGGATGGTGTTTTGGTTGGCTGTGCGCATGCTCCTGCGGAGAGAACGGCGAGAAAGAAAGCTTGATATTTCATGGCCGTAGTCTTCTATGTTGGTCGAGTTTGTGTGTGGAATGAGATGTAATCCTACGGGAATTGTTGTTTCTTGTTTTGCGGCTTAGCTCAGGGTTTGTATCTTTGCAATGCACAACTTGGTCAGTGGTTTTTATGAATTTCACTGTTGCATCTTTAAGGTGATCAATAACGGCGGAGGGCACCGTCGTCTTCTCTTTAATAATGCATGTGTAGTTACTGCTGCCATACGATATCTACGAACGGATGGTATTTTTTTTACTTTTGTGAACGGCAAAGCAATCTCAAGCACAAATTTGTCTTGGGTTTTGCGTTTTGTTTGGCGGCCGACGAGCGTTGAGCGAGAAAGCAACGAAGGTCTTCAACGACTGACGCCAAAAGAGAAAAAAAGGCATATTATGCTATTATGTATTGCCGATTACTACCTTAGTAGCATTGTAGCGTCTAATCTAATCGGCAGAGGTGCCTTCCACTGCTGCCGGGTGTTCAACCTCATCTTGATAAGGTATTGTAATGCGTCACGTTGCCGTCGGACGAGTAAATTCCCGCATCGTGTCGTTGGAAACGTCGCCATCATCGGTAGAATTTATCCCTCGATCTTCGTGTATCTCGTCCTTCCTCAATTATGAGTGTGATAGGAGGTAAAAGAGGGCAAGTCAGCACTACGGTTCCAAGTCCAAGATGAACAACACTATGCCGAAAGCCCGTCACCAATACCCAACACTAAAGCGGCATTCGTAGGATTTGCATCTTTGAACTTTGAACCGCAGCCGCTGCTGAACAAATGAGGATGAAAAACATTCTGGAGAAAAAAGAAATAATCCAACCATCAAGAAGTGCAGTCGTAGCCAATCTATTGAGTCTCATAATCATAAGCAGTAGTACTAAATATTTTCAAGTTTGCAATTCTTTCTAACATGGGGTACTATATGTTAACAGGAACACAACAACTATTGAAGACACAAGTTATGCAACAGCAACAGACATAACTCGTCTAGTTCGGCTACTGCAAAGAAAATTAGCGAACTCGGGACATTTGCATTAAGAATCAAGCCACGTACCACCTGCATTGATTATACCTCCGCGACAATTGACTCAGCCACAACATCATCGGCAACATTTGCATCAGAAGCTCCAGCAGCTACAATTGGTGCTGCCTCAACATTACTACCTCTGTAGCGACTGTCTTGATTATTATTATTATCGTAACCCTACTACCGTCGCCTTCATTATTTGGTTCAGCAACAGCATTATCACCATCCGACATATTACTCTTCATTCATCTCTCATCACCAGCGCTGCCATCATGAGTGCGTTACACAACTACTGCATTTTCACTCGGCAGCAGCGACGTAGAGAATGAGGCACAACCACTATCAACTCGATCCAAACTGAGACAAATTAGCGGCTTAATCTTAATCCTTAGTCCTAACCGCATTTCGAGCCATCATCCGCGGCATTACGGGATTTCACTATCAGAAGTCATCAGTAACACAATTAGAAGAATTTTAGGCGTCTTCCGTCCCAGGGTCAGATGGATTCTTCAACCATTGTTGATTGCATATTACGTCCCCATTTCGGTAGTTAGATATTATTATTTGAGAAGGCCCTTCTCAACGACAACATCATGTCGAAGATAGTCGAAAAGGGCATGAGAAATTGGTGGATGGGTGGAGGAAGGCCAGCCGCACTATTTGATTCATCGTAGAAAAAGAGTCTAGAGACACATTTGGGTTCGTTTGTTACAGGATTATTCATCGACATAGTAAGACAACCTCTGTAGTGACGGAGTCATGGTCGCGATGGAGAGCATGACTGGAAAGTGAAAAATACCCAAAAAACAGCCAAAAAAAACAACCCGACCGATCTTCTCTCTTCTCCTGCACCGTGGAAGCTTGTCTACAACAACTCGACAATTTTGTGCTTGCCTTGCTTGCCGTTCACAAAGTACTATCCGTTCATTCAAGTGTCCCTCTCTCAAAGCATCCTGATGGGCTTTTCAGAGACACGACGAAGCACTAATCGTCCTCAACGTCCATCTTGCACATTAAAGTTGTGTTGGGCAGAGAGATGATTACATTGATAAGAGTAAGCGCTGCATCTAGTTCATTCTCTTTTTTGACGGCATCGCTCTGAAGGGATTGAAAATTGAAGAACGGCAAAAGAACGATTAAAACAAAAAAAATTACATCTACTTTGGCGGTGATATCAAAATAAAAACATCACAACAAAGCAGACTACGGCCATGAAATATCAATCTTTCTTTCTCGCCGTTCTCTCCGCAGGAGCATGCGCACAGCCAACCAAACCACCAACGACCTCGCCAAGTGTCTCATCGCAGCCTTCGTTCGAACCCTCATCACAGCCTTCGTCACATCCGTCTA
>JALLBJ010000869.1:0-10708 GCA_036940105.1 Skeletonema potamos | reverse complement strand
TACAAGTGACGGCGCTGTTTCGACTTTTACCTCGTTGAAACTTGCTCTTCTCTGCTGTGAGGAGATGTTCATGCATTTTTCATCCGAGAGGTGATGGTAAGTGATCACCCTCCGAAAGTACGGGGCAACGATACCAACTTGTATATACTATTAGTATTGAAGAGGGTATGGTTATGAGGTGATGATAGAGATGACTTCCTCGGAGGGCCAACCCTGATCCCTGATTGACCGAGGAAAATCTGAAATCTCATAGCTGTAAACTATCTATTACTTAGGAGAAATTAATGAGTGTAGGTATGTTGGTTCGGTGATCTGCATCGTTGTAACAAACCTGCATGATTGCAACAACAACAGTGGATTTAAAGAGAGATGGAATGATTGAAGGAAGGAGAAATCTGCGATTTGATTCAGGATACCCTATCTCTCAAAACTTTGCAGCCCCTGCTTTTTCGTCTCTGAGCGTTTTCGTCTATGAGCATGGAACATGGATACAAAAAACTAATCGATCTAATTATTGTTCTAACATTATGCTTAGTTCAAAGTGAATTTATCCCTATGGCACCGATCACAATCAATTGTACTCATAGAGGAACAGCAGCAGCCTCTAATGCAACTGCAGCAGAAATTCTATTCACTGCATCTTCATCTACTTCAGCCTTATGGTTGAAATACATTTCCACAGTCACCTTATCATCCTTTACTCCTGCCTTTTGCAAACCTGCCTTGAACTCAGAAACCATTTGCCCGTTGCCGATCAAATGATAATGAGTATCTTCTAATCCAGCATGAAAGTTTGTTTCCGTGAGCACTCGTAAGCTGTCGGCGGATGAAGAAATTCTACCTTGATCACTAGTAAAGATGGCCTTCCAAGAAAACTTGGTTGCGTGTTCCTTTTGTAAGTTGTCTAAGTAGTTTCTGTACACAATTTCTCCCTCAGTCCTATAGCAGGCGATTAAATCAATAGGAGGAAAAGATTTCTTCTCAAGCGCCTTCTCGATTGCCCCAACACAAGGACCTACACCCACCCCAGTTGAAATGAGAACAACTCGCTTAGTTGAATCAGTATCAATACCTTCCAAGATGGGCACCTTAAACTTGCCACCAAACCGAAGAGGTGTTCCAGATTTGGCGATAGAGAACTGCTTTGACTTCTCGCCAACGACTTTAACGAGGATATCAATTGATTTATCTGAAGATCTAGAGACTGTGTACGGACCTCTCATCCAACCTCCGTTTTCTTTGGCATCCTTGTATGTCTTTGAATTATCATCGTCATCAACATCTTGTGGCGCCTCTATCTCTAGAGCGAGCACATGACCTGGTTCGTACTCGACAACATCTTCAGTATCAATTCGAAGCATGAAGCTGCCATCTCCGACTTGCTCTGCTTCGCGCAAAGTTGCCTTAAACTTATCATATTGAGGAGGTCCGTCGGCCGCACAGAGAGACGTAGATGATGCCCGTGGAATATTGCGGTTCAATGTGAATGCACCGCTGCTATGGAAAGCGGTCAGAAGGAGGAGGAAAAGAGACTTCATGGTGTGAAACAGCAGAGGGCACTTGACTACAAGATATCCTCTCTCTCTCTCGTTCTCTCTCTGAAAGGACAATGATAATATCATCGATGATAACAATACTCCTTTAGAGACCTAAGCGAAAAATGTGTTGATGAGTCATCAGACGAAGGTGGGTGTTTTTTGAACTGACACAAACCTTTTTGACAATATCGAACTGACACATCATTGACCTCAGGAAACAAAAGCCACCCCGACGCCGACCGACCATGAAAAGACGACTTGCTTGGTACGTCTCCGTCGAGTACGTGTGTCAAATCGTAAAAGAACAATGAAGCAGCAAACCGAAGTAAGTAGTAACTGCAGCAAAACAAAAGCAGGGAATCAACAGAGTGATTTGCTGCTATTACCGCACTCATTCTTCCCCGAAAACAATCCACTAGAGTCTCATGTATCTGTATTTCATCTTCGCAGTATTACTGCTGATCCTTTCTACAGGGTCCGCGTTCCTAAGCGGCCATTTGAATAGAACTCCCTTCCAGACACGGGTGTCAATATCAACATCAATGGAAGAAGTTGACATCCACGACCTACAAGCCGAGTTGAACGCGGAAAATCTGAATTTATGCCACGGCATTCTACATTCTTCTGGTGTCAGAGAATTAAGTGATATACAATACCTGACAGAGGAGCAAATAGTGGATATGGGCATTGACGCCTTTGACAAGCGAAATATTGATCGTGTAAAGGAGAAGTTGAGTAAGAAGAATAGCAATAATGATGGAGGCAAAATGCCTCGAGAACTATCGACTCACCGGGATGGTATGTGATATTATAATTCGTTTCTCTTGCCCACCTCAACTATATTCAATCTGACACATATTCTCTTCATTAGGTGCTTTTGATAGAAAAGTTCTATCCCGCTTTGAAGTAGAGGAGGTAGGCGTTAATATATTTGTTTGCTCAGCGTGCATATCGAGTTTAATACTTACCACTACAATTCATAAAAGTTACAGGATTTTGCGATTCAAACCATCTGCGCCGAGAATAATATTTACACAGGCCAGCTATTCTCTATTGAACAATGCGAGCAACTCAATAGAATGAGTGAGCACCACGCTTATAAACAAATAGGGACCATCAGTGGAGGGTGGACGGATCAAATATACACGCTAACGGCGCAGCATATGGCGGCTAAGAATGTGCCAGGAATGATTGCATCAACAAAAATAATTATGCGACAGCTAATCCAAGAACTTTACATTATGTTTCCCGGTAAGGAGTGGTATGTGTTCTCTTTAGATCCTCTCTCTTGTGTGACCATTCACCTCCAATTTACTCCCTTTTTCAACTACCTCAGAGATAGTTCCAGGTTCAATATGCTATGAGAACGACGGGGAGCCTCACTTGGTAAAGTATAGTGGCAAAGCCAAGGGCACAGTGGCTCATACCGACAATTCGGAGTACAAATTCATCACTGTCAATGCCATATTATCCGGTCAAGATGAGTACAGTGGAGGAGGAACTTACATTACAGTCATCGACGAAACGATCAAGCTTGACCAGGGACAGGTACTTATTCATCTCGGTGATTTGGAGCACGCGGGTGCAGAGATAAAATCAGGTGTAAGGAGACTTTTCATCGCATTTTTTGCTTGTGAGTGGAAAGATGCTTCGCTGAATAAACCAATTCAAGAAAATGCTCGTGACTTTGTATGTGAAGGATAGGAGTTGGTGTTCATATAATCATAATCTCATCACTTCCGTAGTCGAGATACCACTCTATCTACGCTTTTCTTTAGTGACTTGCGCTTTCGTAGAGCAAGGAAGAGATTTAGATTTAGAGCAAGAACAGATGATGGCGCAAGAAGATAAGTTTCAACACAAGACGAAAAGGTTAAGTAGCATAGAGAAAATATTATTATTTTACCTCTACGCGCTCTTGACGCAAAACGTTGGCTAAAGGTAAAGGACAACACAAACGAAATACAACACAACGACTCATGCACATCCATCTCTCTAACTCTGACTCTGACGTTAGGGTCTTATCGCGTTGAACGTTGTTTCTTCTCTTGCTCTAAAAATATCCTCTGCCTCTGCGACGAGCGTCGAGTGGAGTGAAGCTTGGCTCCCATGAGGACAAATACATGACGAAAATAAGTTGCTGTATTATGATATCATGTCGATTATGACATATATTATAATATGTAGCCAAACAGGGTGGATGAACGGAAAGAAGTTCATGGAACTACCAATCATAGTCGCATCGGCAATCGGGATGTTCAATGTTCAACGACGGAGAGGCGAGGGGGGGAAACCCGACCTTGGATGTCTGCCTACCATCCATTTTTGTTTGCCGCTGGAATGTATGCTCGCTCGTGGCCGCTGCAACTTTCGGTCTTCTCTTTATTTTACGCCGCAGCAAGCGCGGTCTTCTTCATCATCCTGTGTCTGTGTAGTGGTGGTGTCTTCTCATTTTCTACCTCTTGTGATAAGAGCAATAATAATGGGCATAGATTCAGGAAGCACCAACCGATGGAAGACGGCTCGAGAACGCAATCGACTTAAGGCTAGATTTGAAATACAGTCGAGAGTAGCTGAGCTGGTGGAGAAGAAATCAGGCAGAGGATCGGGTGAGCAGTTTGGTGGGGATCAATCGTCGAACACCTCTGATTCTAAAAGTAGCTTTGTTAAAAGCGATAGTGAACACTCCTCAAGATCCGCAGCAGCAGCATCACTAGATGAAGCGAATATCATTCTCAAATACCTTCAAGCTATAATCAAAAATGATGTATCAACCTTCTCCGTCACCTCATTGGCACGTCATCAAAATGATATTCGTCAGTATCAATTGGTAAATGGTCCTCTTCCTAACTATACTTCTTCTGCACAAATCGACTCGGAAGTTGGTGATTCAACGTCATTCGTTGACCTGTCAAGTGGGATACCGAAGAATGGGGCAGCGACAGTCGAACAGGCAGAATATGCGCTCCGCATGATGATTTCTACCAACATACCCTGGAGAAAAGACAGCGGGGCGACGAGAATTCATCTTGAACAATCTCAACCGTCAACACTTGCCACATCCAAATATGGTCGAGAGTACGTAACAAAACGTCTCATTCCATACATGAATTATTTACAAAGTTGTGGCGATAATTTGACATTGATGGAGTATGCATCGTTGGTGGGAAGACATCAGATAGTTGGGTTGTTATTGCTGGGTGGAGTGGATCCTACCAAGATGAGATTGGTGCCAACTGAAAACAATAAAGCTGAGAAAGTAATAGAACATTACAAACGAGGAGGAGAAATGGCAAGGCGGAAAGTGTTATCGTTTTTCCATTGTCTTCACACGAATGAAGGCCAAGAACAACATCAGCAGCAGCAGTGGGGTGATTGGAAGAATGAATTCGACAGTGGGCCATCAGTTAAGATACCCATGTCGATATGGCAATACATGATTCGAGCAGTGGTGGAGATGAGAATTAATGGTGCCCTGAATTCTGTTGAAGGGTATACTGAAAATTATTGCTCTCTTTGCAACACCCAACACCAATCTTGTCATGAACGAAGCCAAATTCTAGTCCTTAAATTTGGCCCACCATGCAACCATTCGTTCTGTGAGCCGTGCATATGGGTACATTTACTCCAACACGCCCCAAACTGTACCAATTTGAAGTCAAAGCTTGTAACTTGCCCGGTATGCAGTGCTGAATTTTCGGGGTTCGCGTGCTGTGAGAAGGGTGATTTGAATCATACTCGACAGAAGGAGGAAGAAACTTCAAAGATTGATGGCAATAATGGGAGCGACATCATCATTGCAACAGCGACAACTGTGTCAATCCAGCAGAGAGAACAACGACGGTTTCAATCGTACTCGAAATTCATGGCGCTCCCAGCAACTTCTACGGAACTAAAACTCCAAAGCAGAAAGAAAGATGAGTCAAAGCAGTATTCCAATCCACAAAAATTCAATTGCAAACGAAGGAAAGAGAAGGATCCAATCCATTCCACGTGGGAGGAAGCGCTCAAACCACTGCTCGAAGCGCAACAATCTAGAGATGTTCGCTCTGACAGATTCTTCAGAGCTGTGGTGTCCTCCTCTGTTCAACTTGTTATAATTTATTTGAACGCTGGGGTGAATGTTGATATACAGAACGAGTATGGACAAACTCCACTCTATATTGCATGCTTGAAGGGATCTGTTGACGTCGTGCGTTGGCTGCTACACTTTGGGGCTGATGTGAGTATAAATGCCAATGGTGGAAGTTCGTGCTACAGCGTTGCTAGGAGGTTTGGGAGAGTAGATGTCATGGAATTACTGTTGCAATACCATGATCAACCTATCCCAATTGGTCACGAGTTGTCTGCGCCTTGTTGTGATAATGATAGCTTTGAAGTGACGACATTGATCGACCAAAATGCTAATCATCCAGGCGCGGGAGCTTGTGTCGTGGACAATGCCTTGTCCGAAGAGCAGCTATGCTTTCTAGATTCGCTGCAACAATCGCTGCCAGTTATAGAG
Organism: Skeletonema potamos; assembly: GCA_036940105.1. Lineage (NCBI taxonomy): Eukaryota > Bacillariophyta > Thalassiosirophyceae > Thalassiosirales > Thalassiosiraceae > Skeletonema > Skeletonema potamos. The sequence goes on along the minus strand of JALLBJ010000869.1, from coordinate 4,666 downwards.
GCTTGTGACGAAGAGTTGGGCGGGAAGAAATCGGGAGGCACTGAAAGTCTATCCGACTCTGACAAATCTATTTACCGTCCTTCGCGATCTTACTATTGTGATGTTGACAATTCATTACAAAAGATGTTGGAGGGTTGCATCTTGGCAGCACGGCAATCACTATCTCGAGAGGAGGAAAACCAAAACGATAATACAACTCTGATGAGTGAATCACCCAAATCTGTATTTCAGCATATCCGCTTCCTCAAATATGAGCGGAAAGGCGGAGTACTCCCCCCTCATGTAGATCTTTGCCGAGTTGATGAAAAGTCTGGGAAGCGTAGCACGCACACATTCATATTATACCTGACTGACTGTGACCAAGGCGGTGGTACGGCGCTCCTTCATCATCTCAAAAATCCCAGGGTATTGGCCGTCGCTCAGCCAAAAAGAGGAAGGGCTCTACTGTTTCCTCATAACTGCCCTCATAGTGGATTGGAAGTTGATTGTGTGCCAAAAGTTTTGCTGAGAGGAGAAGTGATTCTTTAGACTAGAAAATAAAGCTACGGTTGGTCCCGTCAAGTCACCATCTTTCTTGCCGATTTTCCGAGTGGGAAGTGAAGCGCATCGCGAGTTATTTGGCGGCTCCATCGCAAGTTTTGCTAGTCGTAGCTTTAGCATCCGATGTACGAGGCTCGTCAACAAGAAGGCAACGGATACTCTAGATTTTGGAGAGATTGGAAAGGAGCTGGCGACGAAACTCACTCATAATCATATTCAATCGGTACTCGCGAGTGCTCTGCCGACCTCAACAAGTTGAAGCTGACCGATTGCATCAACATCACCGGTGCCAGGTTGGAGCCGCTGCGGGTTTGTCATTACAGTGATATCAAGTCATGTGTAATCTTTAGCAACAGAATTGGGTAATTTGTCTTAAAACCAAAACATTAAACTGCCCCAAAACACTTCAGAATCTTATTCCAAGCTCTTCAACATTCTACTGATTTCCGCCCCCACCCCTTCTTTCTCTCCGTAGAGTCTTTGGCACATCTGCGTTGGTGTTTCGATCAGCACACTAGTAGATCTTTTGGACACGCCTTGCTTCGGCTTCGGCGGGGAGGCACTGCAGCCTCCGTCGAGAAGTACTTGCAGTGTTTCTATCCGCTTATTGAGGATGGCCCAGTGAACAGGTGTTCGATACCAACGATCATGCCAGTCATAAATGCTTCCTACATTGCCATGAGATTTGAATTTGATGCCGTTTGGACCATCGCTTGCAATCTTCCACTCTTTCAAGATGAACTTCAGTAATTCTACATGTCCCGCCCTCGCAGCACTGTGAAGAATCGTTTGTTTGTTGCCGTCCTTGATAGATATTGGAGTCCCGGCCTCAAGAAGCATCTTGACGCATTCTCGTCGGTTCAAGTCCTCTTCGGCAAAATTAGCAGTAGCAATACTTTCCAGATTCGAACATGCAAGATGAATAGGGAAGGCACCAGACGCATCTGGTATGTTAGCTTTGCATCCCTTGTCTAAAAGCGCCCTCACCAGCACCGCGTCTCCACGGATACATGCCAAGTGAAGAGGGTTGCTTTTGAACAAGCTGCGTTGTTGTTTCCGGTCAGTGACTTTTCCCAGTCTTGCTTTGATTGGTTGGATATTGGGGTCGACGAAATCTAATAAAGCCATACTGACAAGCGCATGGCCCATCGTGATCGATTCGATGAGACTTTCGAAAATTGTGCCTGTTGAATTCTGAGAGGCTCCAGAGTTATTATCAGTACTGATAACACTGCCTTGTTTCACTTCAACACTACAAAAGGCTGAATGAGAGTCGAGAAAGTCGCAATATTCACCCAATGTGTTCGCCTGAAGCAAGAACTTGGCAGCAAAAGGTCCATCTAATGTACCACTACTGCCTCCGAGATTTCTCGAGTCTTTCACGTTATGATGACGAGCGTAAAGACCTCTTGTCAACCGCGTTGCAGCCAGCGAGTCTCCACCGAGAATAAAAAAGGATGAACTGGTAGTGATGAGGCTTTTCTGGCATGGTTGTATATTGAGACACTCGCATATTTTCTCAGCTACAACAGGCCCTGCTACTCCGTGTTGCCACAAGCTTTCACTGCTGTCGTCGACTGCCGATAGCCTCAAAATACTGCACTTTTCAATAGATGGCAATGCTGAACGACTACGTTTCCCAGTAGGCGAGAGCGGCAGCCTGTCTAAAATAACAAAGAAAGAAGGCATACATCCTTTTCGAACACGTCTCTCACATCGTGCTCTCAATAAAGACAGAAGAGGGCTTCGTGGAACGATGACTCCACCTTTGAGATGATCCGAGTTGATTCCGAGTTGTGAGATACTGCTGGCTGATAATATGCAATATGCAATGAGGTGCTTGTGTTCGTTGTCATCGTCATCATCGTCACCAGTGGCTGAAGGAGCTGTTACCAACGCAGCCATACAATCAATCACGACTCCACGGCTTTCATCTACATTATCATCAATAACTGAAGTCTCAATTTCCGAAAGCTCGATGCGAATGCCGTTGATTTTTACCATTCCGTCACCCTTGATGCGTCCATTGATGTAAAGTTCACCTGTCCTCTTATCAATATATCCCAGATCACCAGTTCGATAGACAAATGTATGATCCACAGAACCTCCTTGTTCTCTAGAAGATTGTACAAACACTCGCCGTGTAAGCTGTGGCAAATTCAAATAAGAGCTCATGGCATCCACTTGCTCTCCTGATAGGACCACCTCTCCTATTACTGGATCTGAATCGTCTCCGAGTTCCAACTTTTCCAGCTTCATAGAAAGAAGCTCACTCTCCTCACAAACATCGTCTTCTGGCAGAGGACGGCAAATGGTTACATTCGTTCCCATCAAAGGCAACCCTACGCTGTGCACAGGTTTCACAGTGCCATTTTTGAGAAGCAGCTCTTCAATGACCTCGCCGCATGTTTGATAGACACATGCCTCCGTCACACCATACGTCGCAAACAATCTCGGATACTCTCTATCAACCATCGATTCGAGTAAATCACCCGCATCACGAATCATCCTCTTTCGGGACCACCTACCCCTCATTGACTTCGGTATCGGCTCCCCTCCCAATGCAACTACCCGCAACGATGGTATATTCAACGGAGGATCTCCTTCCACCATCGCCCAAAGAGTTGGTGTGCACAGCACATGAGTTATCCGAAGCTGTCGCAGCAACTTTGTCAATCCTCGATAGCTGTTACCTCCATCCTCTTCTTCTTCGCCACCAACGTTGTCTCCATGTCCATATAACATTGCCCTCGGTGCTAAGCACAAGGTAGCATTCCCCAAAAATGTTGCAAGAACATCACTAAAACATGGATCGAATGTCACTGCCGAAGCTAGCATGACATTCGATTGAGAGTTGATTTCATGTGCTATATTCTTAGCACGGATATAATGTTGTAACGATGATAGAGAGGAAATACATCCTTTTGGTAAGCCAGTTGTTCCGGAAGTGTAGACTATGTGCGACATTATGGCACGATTGGACGACGATGACAACGATGATGACGTGGTGTAGTTTGACGCTAATGATGTAAATCCAGAAGAAGTTTTTGCCAACAACCTTGCACACCCTATTGCAACTAGCCTTGCCACGTCCCACGAAGAATTCTCAATCGGTGTGTCTCTAATGTCTGATGTCCAAATTTTTTCCATCAGTGAGTGGTAGTAACCCATGCTGTTATGTTGATACAATTGTGTACAAATGGACGACAAAGCTGTCTCTAACAAGTCAATAAAATTAACCAATTGTGTAGAAGTAGTAGGTGATTGCCCCAGAGCATTCGTCATACTCGTCATATCATCCCCAGAAGCAACCAATATCAAATGAGGAGACGAATCAGTAACAATGTGCTTCAATCGTTCTGGTGCCTCGTCCGTTTCCATGGGTATAAGGACAACTCCCTTACACCATTTCGATGCTGTGTCATCGACAACAGTGAGCCAATGTTCGGCAACCGCAATATTCAACGAATGAATAACCAGCACGAATAATGGTAGAAATGGTCCTTCGGGTATGGCCATTCCTATTCGTAATGTGTCGGCAGTGTCTCGGATGATTTTCTCAGAAACTTCACATGATGGGGATGATGACAGATCGTGTTGTTTTGTCACAGCATCTACTGCAGCTGCTTCTACTGGGTGATGCAGCGATAATTTCCTTCTCAATTCATCAGCTACGTAGACGGCTAATAACATTAGGGACGCGTAGTTGATTGTCGTCGTCGTAGAGGATGATTCATTATTTCTGTCACATGTGGATTCATCGTCTGATTTGAGCAGCAGCGATTGCCACTGGTGTAACAAATCTGGATGCCAGTAGAATTGGTTTTTGCTACATTCGTCACCGTGCTTTTGAGGAGGAGAGGTGTAGGATACGGCCGCTGAGTGCAGTAGCGAATACCATGATGATGCAGTAGTAGGGGAGGTCATGATGGTGGAGGTGGATTCATGGGGTTGACTTTATTTCATTTTCTTTGGCTGGATGCTGCTGGATGGCCGGCCCAAAATCACCCGTCCGTCATGCTTGCGAGTCTTACCGGTCCAGGCAGGGACAAGGCCAGAGGTGGACACTCTCTAGTGTCTATGTGCCAATGTCGTGTTGTCCCAGGACAACACACTTGTTGTCCTG
>JALLBJ010000868.1:0-10718 GCA_036940105.1 Skeletonema potamos | reverse complement strand
TCGTGTATATGACGTGACAAATATACCTATTCCCAACTACAACGAAATGCAAATCCTCCGATATCAACCAGGCCAATACAACAATTTCCACGGAGACTACATAGTAGAGGATACGTATCGCCGAATGGGAGGACGTATCTTGACGTTCTTTATCTATCTAAATGATGTCGAAGAAGGCGGAGAGACTGAGTTTTCACGCCTCTCGCCACCCATCGAGGTTACACCCAAGAAAGGAACTGTATTGATCTGGGCGAATGTTCAAGACAAAGATCCTCACAAGGAAGATGACAGGACGTGGCACCAGGGTAGCGTTGTTGTCAAGGGCGTAAAGCATGCTGCAAATCTCTGGATTCATATGAGAGATGCCAGGACTCCAGTCGATAACAAATGTACTGGTTGAGAGATGTATATCAATAGTAAGCAAATGCAAAAATGATATTACAACATTACAAACCATTCTTCCTTTAAAAATCGTCGCATCTGTGTATTTTATCAAAAGTTAGTTTGATTGCTATTTCAACGTTTCTATATTCTGGACAAGTGCTTTCACCGCCAGCTTTCGTTATTTCTGCATCCTTCCTCGCAGAACTGGGATGATATCGTCTCAAAATATGAACATCTATTTTCCAAGCTTTTTGCCGGTATCAAATCCCAAGCCGAAGCACCTGCTTATTTACTAAAAAAACAGGTATGTCTATGTCGCAATTTTCTACAAACCTTCTGCTGCCTCTTCGAAAGATTCCTCATGTCCTTATATAGGTATAAATGTTGTGATAGTGAACAGACATATGCAAGCAGTCTCCTCCACCGTATGATCTCACCATGCCCAGGTGTATACGCAAGTCCTTTTCCTCTATGAGAGTTTACGACCATTTCATGTGCTCGCAGCTAGCTCCCACACGCCATCTCCAATGTCCACTGAGAGACTATCTAATTCAATCCACTTTCTTGCTGTGTAAGAAATACAGCATTCCATCCAATATAACATATGAAAGCTAGCTACACAATCCAGCACTCTGTAATATTACTATCTCCTTCCCCATAGTCGTGTTCAAGAAACCTGGATCATCAGTACCAACAAACACATCTACTCCCATCTTCAAGAATTCTCTCACATACTCTATTAGAATCTGTTTACTCATGGCTCCTCCCAAGGAAATATTGCAAGTTGGTGAGATCTCAATCCCTATTTTCTGTTCCGCAAGTTGTTGGAGACATTGGTATGCCAGAGCTTTGTTCTCCTGAAGAGCAGCTTCTTTATTCATAACTCTATTCTTCACATCAGTGCTGTCATCAAAATCCGGGTTGATTCCCAGTACTGCCAATCCAAGGCACAACCCATGTCCGATACGATCCACATACGGAATCAAATCAAAAGTATGTTTCACTCTATCCGAAAATTTGATTCCTGGACATACCTCACCATGATGATAGCAAATGAATGACGATGGAAAGGCATTGCGTAACTTGTCGACTAATGGGAGAGTTTGCATAATAGGGAGAGGTTGTCCCGCAAAATCAAATGCCAATCGATGTTTGAACAGCACATGTTTTGACTCTCCATCAGCTGCTGCTGCAGCTACTTCATCCGAAAGCAAGGTGACAAAGGCATTGAAGTACTCCAGATTTCTCTTGACATTGAATGTTTGACGTGGAAAATTAATGAATAAATTTTGCGTAGGAAGCAGACAAGATTGAAAGTACATCATTTCTTCCATAGCTCGTTGTGCAAATTGAGATGTCGACTCTTCGCTTTTGAGATTGTTGTCTTCTCTACTGTTTGGATGAGGTATGCTCACTCGAACATCTGCACATGGATGAACAAAAGGCCCTCTACATATTTCATGAGCATGTGTATATAAAAGGTGTCTCTTGCTAAATGCACGGTACAATGTCAGAAACACTGGCAGAGAGTCGTATTGTCGCGTGTTATAAGCAGATGTATACACATCAACCTTGTTCATTATTTGTTGTTGTGATTGTTTACAAATTGCAAATCCTCGATAATCTTCGAATGCCCGCCGGACCTTAATCATTGGAGAATGATACGATGATGACGATACATTATCACAAGCTGATGTAGCTGCTACCAAATCGGAGATTTCATCATCTAAAGTCAACTTTTCATCACGTACCCAAGTTTCAATCAACGAAGGAGGTATAGCACCGCCAAGGTGGATGTGATAATCTCTATCGAAGAGGAGCCTTCCAGCAGTAGATGCTGAACGAGAGGTGGTGGCTTGCAGTAGTCGAGGCGCTGTAGCATGCATCATCCATACAGATGGATGACATACACCAGACTACAACCAGTATTTCATGCCGCCGCTTACTATCTACTTGCCGCCGCGCCCGCGCCCCCCGATCTAACCCGCGGTTTCGCCTTTCGCCGTTACAGATTACAGATGTCTCCTTACCTAAAAGACTCCCAACTCGTCAACCAACTGCTGGCCACTCCGCCATCAAATACAGACAAAAAAAAGAGACAGAAACAAAAAAAAATACCATCGCCAAGAGCTTCATCTCCAACAATAATACACGCAGAAACAATGGTCGTCGGCTTCGTCCTCCACTCTATCGCACACGGCGCCTTCAAATGTCGAATCGAGCACTGTCATCCTTTCCGCAAGCCCACGGAAGGATTCGAAGAGCGAAAAAAGTATCGTGAAAAGTTAATGGCACTTTGGATGAACTCGGTAGCGGATGATTTGGATCTCATAACGGACTGGTGGTTCGCATACCGCATGTATATTGCCCATGGCATCGATTATGTCAATGGAGGGATGTACACCAGGGCAACTATTGCGTTGCTGTTATTTTCGGTAGCGGGTACGATTTCCTACTTGGCAGAGTTGTATCAAGCTGTCTTCAAATACCCACAATCGTTCCAGTGGCTATCTTTATTTACAATCTTATTTGAAGATGTCCCACAGGTATTGCTATCGTTGCTACTCAATGGAAAGTTTAACCAAGACCTGACAACACTTGATCCGCTCGCATCATTCAATATAGCCACGTCGGTTTATTCAGCGTTGATGAAAGTGTCAGGGGAGTTGTTTGTAAATCATTGCTATTGTTGCAAGTTTGAGCCAACTGGGGCGAAGGATGAAGACGTTTAGATGTTTAATAAAGACCGTAACGGTACCATAGGAGAGAAGGACATGCTTGGTAGTATTTCCTGCAGTACAACAAAACAAATCACTAGGAGTAGTGTTATGTACTATCACGTTTCGTCCAAGTTCTGAATCACTCCATGTTGAACACGATCTTGCCCTTGGTGCGCCTTCCTTTGAGCTGTTCAAACCCCTCAGCTACGCTCTTGGCATCAAAAGGCTTCACTTCAATATGCGGTTTTACATTTGTTGATTTCAAAAGCCTCGTAATCTCGACCAGGTCAGTCTGATTGTCTTCGTCGGATGTTAAGAAGAAGTGTCGATGAGGATTCATTGTGCCAGTGAAATAGCGCATGATTGTAGAAGCACCACCGTTGATTTGGACATACTCTCCATCATGTTTTAACAACTTGGCCATGGACGCAACATAGTTTTCTCCGTTGCCACTTCCAGTCGCCGTATCGTAAATGCAGTCGAATTTTCCGACAGACTTCTGTTTGAATTCACTCATTGCCTTTTCATCTGTGTAATCAACCAATTCCAATTTATTCTCCACCTTTTCGTTCTTTCCACTCTTTCCCTGAACAAAGTCGAAGTTTTTTCCTGAGCAAATGCCAACGACCCTTGCTTTCATGGCAACAGCTAGTTGTATGCCTGCTAGTCCGCACCCTCCACTAGCACCGATGATGAGAACAGATGACCCCTCCTTGACTTTCCCCAATTTGAACGCATGCATTCCGGTGAGATAGGCGGTTCCAATTGCTGCAGCTTCGTCAAATGATAGCCATTCTGGCTTTTTGTTAACCCTATCGGTTGAAACAATTGCAAGATCTATGGAGCGCGATGGTCCAACCCTCCCAAATATTCCATTCCCTAGGCGGAAATCAGTAGCACCTTTGCCTACTTGTTCCACAACACCAGACACGTCAAAGCCAACCCCTTTGCCACAAATGAAACGGGGCACTTTATAGTCCACAGGGTTTATTGCGGCCGACTTTACCTTGATCAACATTTCGTTCGGCTTCAACTCAGTTGTGCGACACATTCCATCGGGAAGAGGGTGTGGTTGATCGTTGGTGAAGACGATGGTGGTTCCAAGCAAGCCTGTACGGATGGCAGCTCTCATTGTTGCTGTTATTATTTTTAATGGTAAAATAGTATGTGTTGAAGAATAGTAGAATAGTAAAAAGAAGTTATAACATGTTATGAGAACTGTGGTGCAATCGCTGGCTGTGGTTACTGCTTGTCAAACATGCACACTCGTTGCGAGCTGCGAGGGCTTCTTGTTCCTTGTGATGCAGCCAATCGACTCCGGTTTTGTGACCTGAGTTTAGTCTGTCGCAACATTGTTATTGTACGAATCTGAATTTGCATGACGCGTTGCGAACACCTCAAACCTCGAACAACCTATCTCTCTAGAACTTCGATGTCTTCTTGGCTTGTAGCGAGGATAGACGATGCTCTCAACGAGCTCTCAACGCCTAGCCTCTGCGCTTAAACGCTCCGATGCAAACTACCTACTCATAATAATAGTGAGAGAGCAAGGTTTGGGGGCAATAGGTACAATTGCCCAGGATGAGAACGCCGGTATAATTATTATGTATGACGCCACAACTACGAGAACCCCGTCCTCCACTCCTTCCCATTTCCAAGGTACGCACACCTGCTCACCCTTTTTTGTTCTGGTAATCAGTATGCAATTCGACCGAACGCTATTCTACGATAATGTTGGTCGATGTACAGCAAACATTAAATCATTTTTACGTGCTTTTCAGAGCACATCTCCATCGCAATCACAATTGAAATTGACATGATCGTCCCCGTCATTCTTCCTACCTTTCTGCGGCCATCTTTCTACTCTTCCAAGAAGGTGGCTGCCTCGAAAAACACTACGTTGCATAGACAAAAAGAAGCGCTTGATGGGAAGTCTAGAACTTCTTTTGTTATCGGAAGTGACAATGAAGTCCAAGAATGTTATGATTATAAGGAGACGATAAAACGTACCAAGAATTGTCTGGCAATGATTCGGAAGCAGCAGCAAGAGGTTGTACCACCGGCAGAAGTCCAGGACGCAGAGATCAGTCGTGTTACCTATCACGATGGCAATCTTGCAATTGAAGTAACAACACCTCCAGTAAGCTCATTCACGAGAGAGTTGCGTCCAGGTCCAGCTCAACGTGTCCGTTTCATCGACGAAACATTTGGCTTGACGCCTCTCCACATTGTGACTGACACATTTTACCGTCCTAAGACGGTTGAGGAGGAGAAGCCTCTCCTGTACTATTCCCCTGAAGATTATGCCAGGTTTGCATTGGAGGACTGGGAAGAGAAGTTATCGAAGGAAATAAAAAGGCTAGAAAAATTGCAAGTAAAGAAATCAAGAGACAAAGAAGACACGAAAGATACCATAAGCCGAGTACGCAGACATCACAATCTGTGTGTAACGACAAGTTAATTGTGAAATAGATGTTCGAAAGAAGTAACTATAATGCATGTCTCAGAATACGTCCTGGTGTCTCCCCTACATCGTTTCGGGATGAACAGAAAAATTATTATCCTCGGCTGTTGACGATTCGTCATTGGCCAAACTAAACTCGAACCCAATACTCTGAAGTTTGGCTATCCTCTCTTCGTTGAGGGTTGTCGTTTCTCCCTTTTGATTTCTAGCCCACAACCTCCTCTGACTTGATACCCAATTCCCAATCTTTGGCTCCTTCTTTTTGGGAGAACAGTGACCTGTCTTCTCTTTGTACTCCTTGAGCAGCTCAAAGAGCTGATCCCATTCCAAGTTGCGTTCAGGCGATCTCAACTTTTCGATCCCACCAGATTCACTTGGCCTCCAATCAAATTCAATCTTATCAAGAAGCTCAATACGCTGTGGGTTAAGCTGGCTGTGCTTTCCGTCATCAAGTAACTTCTTTTGTTTGCGTTGACAATGAACCCAACCCGCAAGAGTGGCGTTGTCTCCGGTTCGGAATACGTAACAGTGCCCATTCTCCTCGCGAAACTTGCAGAGATCCTTATAATGAGAATCCCACTTGCTTTCAAAGAACTGGGATGTGCGATTCTTGAGCATATCGCTGAATTTACCTCCCTTGGACATGGGCGCCCAGTCGAAGCCCAAGTCATCCAGTAGTTTGACCCACTCATCGTACATATTCACATGGGGCTCTTGATTTTGGTACTTGATGTATTCTTTCCTCTGACCATGGATCCAGTTGTAGAGACCTGGGTAATTCTTTGTCGTCGGGCCAACAATTATATGACCGTGCTTGTCCTTGAAACCCTTCAATTTCTTGTACCAGCTCATCCACTTTTCATTGACTCTTGGGAAGAGATCAGCTCTTTTCTTGGCAGAGTAAGTGCCACTCGCCAAGGGATTCCAATCAAATCCAATAGCTTCCAGTTTGGCCAACCGTTGGGGATCAAACTTTTCTCGGCCAATCTTGTTCATCAGCTTGCGTTGTCCACGCACCCAGTTGCCAAGCTTTTTTATCTATTTAGAGGAAGAAGAACAAGAGCAGGATGGTGAGATGGACAAGCAACCTTATGACAAGGAAAAGACATTAGCAGCGACTCACCTCCTCCTTCGCCTTTTTCCCTAGGGGGACGAGCGTGTTGCCATGCACGTTCTTAAATTGCACCAACTCATCATACATCTCATCCCACTGCTGGTTGAACCTTCTCATAGAATTCACCTTATGCGTCCCAGATGACATGGGATCAAACTCAAACCCCAAATCAGTCAATTCCTTGATGCGTTCGGCAGACAAGGAGGAATGTTTTCCACTCATGTATTTCTTATGCTGTTTGCGTTGTTCAAACACAAAGGAACGGAGGAGTTGATTTACCTCTGCCTTTTCCGCCACGGTAAGGTCAGTGGTGCCATACTTTTCCTTATGCTCCCTCAACATTTTCATGCGTTCATTCCAGGTTGCTTCCATCTTGGCAGTGACATGTAGTGCACGATTAGAGAGTGGAGGGAGATAGGCCTCTTCTTCATCGTCTTCCTCTGCTACAACATGATCCTTCTTTGCCACTTTCTTGGCCTTGTTTGCTGCTGCTGGTTCCGTTTGTTCTGCAGCCTTACGCTTTTTCGACGCCACTTGATCCTTCTTTGAAACCTTCGTTGCCTTGTTCGCTGCTGCTGCTGGTGGTTCAGCAGCCTTGCGCTTTTTTGACTCCTTGCTACTCGTCTTCGCGGGGGTAACTTGTTCTTCAGTGGTGTGTTCTCCGTGGACAGCGGATGACGCAGGGGCATCTTTGATGGTAAAAGGCACGACTTGGGTACGCTGCCTTCGAGACGTTCGTTGTGGCGAGGAGGAGTAGGGAGTTCCTTCCTCATCGAGACCATTTTCAAGTGCATTCAAGTACTCTTCGGGTAATGCCTTTCCCTTAGTTGAGATACGTTTTGTGGCAGTGGAAGTTGATGCCACAGCAGCAGCAGCAGCCGGCTTCTTTGCAGCGGACTTTGCGTCAGTCTTCTTGGAAGCCTTTGCACGAGGAGGGGCACTCTTCTTCTCTGGAGGAGCCTTTGACTTTGCTGGCTTCTTTTTCTGCTTGGGCGGCATCTTGGCAACAGCAGCAGCTACATCAAATGATTCGGACGACTCCGCCACAGTTATGGCAAGGGCGTCAATATCATCGGCACTTGCATCATTTTGTGATCCAATATTACCTCGATCACGTTTCCCACGACGATGTAGTGGCGGAACGGGGGATACATCATCCTCACGTTTTGCAGGAGCAGCTTTGCCCCCCCTCTTGTTGCTTTCCTTTTCCGCCTCCTCTTTCTCACGCAATCGCTTCGCATACGCCTCAGCCGATACCGATGTACGAGGGCATTTCACTGCCTTGAATTCCTTGAATGTAGGTTCATCATCCGAATCAGAGTCGGAGGTACGCCCGTTGGACTTCTTGGAGGGGGGACCCTTCTTCTTCTTATTTTTGGAAGCAGCGACAGGGGCCTCGGAGGTGGAAGGTTGATGAGTCTTGTTGATTTCCCCCGTGATGGAATCTGCCTCAACGTCGTCCGCCGCAAGGGATGCCGAGGTGGTGGCAACCCCCGATGATTTCTTCTGGTTGGGTTCATCGCTAGGGAGGTCCGTCGGCACTACCCCAGCTGCTGCTGCTGCGGGGGGAGCCTCCATCTCCGCAGCTCCTTCGGGGGACGTCTTTTCTGCCTCTATCTCCTCCGTAGTTTTGGCAGGAACGACGGGCTTATGAAGACGCTGCCATGGAGGCAGAGGGGGGGGCGGAGCCGGAGCGGAATCTTTGACCATGATAGATTTGGATATTTTTTGAGAGTTGGTGGAGCAGTGGGGTAACACCTGGTGACACGGATGCGCTTCTTGAACGTAACAGCGGAAGAAGGGCCGATCGTCGTTATGATGATGCTTCTTCGTCGACTAATTGTTCGTTGATGCAGGCGGAGAGGAGTGAATCGTTGGAGAGGGTGTCTATCAGTGTCTATGATGGGGGTGCGGCCTAATAATATCTAATGGAGTGCGAACGAACAAAAAAGTGTTTTTTAGTTCTCAGTGTTGGTGCTGGCTGTGGGGTTGGCGGCGGGCCGGCGCTGCGCTTTGGCTTTTTGATTCTCTCTCTGAAAAATACTGCCAATTTATCGTACCTAAAAAGTGACATTGTGGCATTACTTTCTATCATGGACTTCGCGCCACTTTCCCTCTCCTTCAGGCTCAGAGCAAGGCTCAGAGAAAAAAGAGATCTCCAAGTCTCCAATCATGATGAAGCCAAGCGGCTCCCATATGCTCTAAAGGGCGGCTCTATTGGCTCACAGCTATCTAGTTCTACAACACTGAAGCCATGAAGGCGTCCGTATCTATCCTCTGCTATCTCGTAATCATCTTAGGTGTCGATGTACAGAACTCTATATCGGGAAAAAATGAGAAATGTGCTTTTCACAGCGGTGCCAACTGGCGATTGATGAGTGTACGTCGATCACAAAACAGAAATGTCAACATCATCGGCAGCGGCAGGAATTTACAACAACGGTTGCCTTTTAACCCTGCTGCAGCATCAGTTGCTGCAAACAAAAATAATCTACTAGATGCACTTGCAAATGCATTTGGCATAAAGTCAACGAAGCAACCTACTATGCCAGTTGACACCAAGGCAAAAAACAACAATTCACAAGGGTTGGTGATTCGCACCGCGGCACGTCCACATCAATCATCTGGTGGGTCTATTCCATCATCACAACACTACACTACGCGCAAACCATCCCTACCAATAATTAGTGTATCTGAAAAGGGCGTGGCAGGTGACTACAATCATTATCGTACAGTTGCGTTGAAATCTACTGCTGATAGAGCCATCTCTATCTTAACTCATGATGTTACTTCATACATTCAATCTCTTGACGGGGGGTTCTTTGCCAGCTACACTGATGGTGATCTCGGAGAAAATGTATTGGTAAAAGGAGTAGACTTTTCTTTTTTCAAAGTTGGTGGACGATATCGATTCTCACAAAAGTCCAGTAACAATGGAAATGGATCATCATCGACCTCAGCAGTTGAGTCTGCTGGAGATGTAATCATTGAAGTTACGGAACCAATGGAGCCTTGTGCAAATTTGTGCAAGCTACCGTTCATTAATGATCAAACGCTATCGTCGGCAAGGGAACGTGTTGCTAAATGTCAGCGATTCATTGAAGCGTTGGGAGTAAAGGATGGATTGCGAGGGTGGTATGCAAAAGTATTATCAGGCGGAGTTATCCGAGTTAGCGATTCAGTGTCGCTACTGGGTGCAGCCGTTTGAGATGATTGTCGGATTGAATCCTATAAATATAAAAGTGTACATAATTGATTGACTCAACCAACTTATTTCTTTGTGAGAGTAAGGTACAGTATATCAGGGCAATAGATTTTAGATCACCCATCCAACGACCTACCCTTTCATCCAAGCTGCCATCATTTATTACCACTCGACACCCAGAGCTTAATCCACGAGAGAGTGCCAAAATTTCCATTCATCTATTTAGACCAGAAGGCGGGGAAAGGCTGGGCTGGAGTCATAAGCAAACTCACAAGTTTTCGCAGGCAACCAAAGAGTGTTTGTTGTAATTCGCATGATCTTACGTAGTTTATCGCAACGAATAATAATGAAAAAAACGATATCAACCCCTGACAATGTATACATGGACGTTGTGTTATGTGCTCAATTCAAAGCGAAGAGTGGGTGAGTCCATATCATTTCCATCTCTTTCACTTGTGTCACTGGAACACCTCATTTGTCTGTCGGCATAACGCTGTCGAATATATAATCATTGATGTTTCATGGAGCGTTTATTATTAGTGTTGTCAACACGATTAAGTCTACAGCTCATCCTAATGAATCATAGACCTCTCTTAGATCTTTAGTATCCTTTCCATCATTCACTGTTCACTCGGTACCCTTGCGTTCAACAGCTGCGAATTGCCATTCCTTTGGCTTTACAATCCTCATCGCAGTAGTAGCGAAACTCTCGAGTAGAAACACTACCATTATTGTCATCATACTTCAGCATTCCATCGCAAGGAAAGTACCTACAGCACCACTGACATTCACCACACTGAGCAGAGAAATCTCCGGGTAGACTTAAGATTG
>JALLBJ010000867.1:0-10806 GCA_036940105.1 Skeletonema potamos | reverse complement strand
TATCCGAAGTAACAAACTAACGGACAGACTCCGAGACATCGTTCAAAATGAAGTGAAAACAACGAACAAATCCACCAGTAAAAAATACGGAGAGAGAGAGAGAACAAAAAGAGAAGTGGGAAGAGTGTAAATACCCTTTGATTTCAAGCTAGCCTCAACCCCCAAACCACGCTACATGAGCAAAGTACATGATGGCCGGTGATGAGGAAGATCTAGAGGCGCTTTTATATAAAGAGAGCCAACTGCAAAAGAAAGAAGTAGCCATCGTGGCTGCAGCTGCCAAGAAGAAAAATATCTCACATTAGCTGCAACTCGTCGAGAGCAACTTCAACTCGCCCCAGCCGAAACACTAGGAAAGAAAAGCGCCTAATAAAAAGAGATGGAAATTGCAGTCATCTGAAGCAGAAACAAAACAGGCTACAAATAGCGTCACTCCAAAGAAGTAAAGATGTGGATGTTCTGCTAATGGTTGCACAAATGATGTTCTTAATAAGAGAGACAGAGTCTGTGTTCGGATGTAGCAACGAGACTGCACGAATCAGGCCGCCTTTCGAGGAGTGTGCATTAGGCATGAAGCAAAGGTCAAACTATGCAGCAGTGAAGGATTACCAAATCAAGCCAGAATGGAGGAGTCTGAAGCATGGGGCAATGCAGCATGGATGGATGTACAAATAAGGTCGTCATGGAGGAGTGTGCATGAGGCATGGACCATGGAGCAAAGGTCAAACGATGCAGCAGCGAAGGATGCACAGATGTAGCTCAGAATGGAGGAGTCTGCATGAGGCATGGGGCAAAGAGGTGGATCGCAAACGATGTAGCAGTGCAAGATGCACAAATATTGCAGTCAAAGGAGTGTGCAAGAGGCACTGGGTAATACCGTAATCCTTATGATCTTTCTACTGATTCGAATATCACACGGATCAGCGTATGATGAAACTAACGACGACAATATTCTACAATCGACATCATTCTGCAACTTCAAGGGGTCAAGATAATACAAGTACAATCCTCAGCTGGTAACCCTCTGCCAAGTTATCGAGGAAGTTTAAGTTGTTCTATCAAGATAATTGTCATGGTCACTGCTGCTTCTCTGATTAAGACACTCTATCAAGGAGTATTATCTGTCACCTGTGCCTTAA
Organism: Skeletonema potamos; assembly: GCA_036940105.1. Classification (NCBI taxonomy): domain Eukaryota; phylum Bacillariophyta; class Thalassiosirophyceae; order Thalassiosirales; family Thalassiosiraceae; genus Skeletonema; species Skeletonema potamos. The sequence goes on along the minus strand of JALLBJ010000867.1, from coordinate 9,667 downwards.
TTATTACATTTTTACTATATAGTAAGATTATGCACTAATCTAAGAGAGTTATCCTTGAGCAAACTTAACAAGTTACATGATGGTGAGTGTGGCAAACATTCCTGGATTTGAGGCACCCTCCGCCGTGGGATAGTACACGGAAGTTAGGTTCACCTCGCAGATAGAGAAGGATGCACCAGCAACCTAAGAATTGAGCTGAGTAGTAGGGCTGAAGAAGAATTGCAGTTATTTTGACTTCACAAGAGTAGACGGAGGAGGGTCACTAGAAGCTTCATTTTACCAGATGATTATTTCGCTTGTGTACAAATTACTTACGTAAATCATTAGATGATATGCACTATTCTAAGAGAGTTGAGCCCTAATCAGCAACACGACTCCATCCAACAGGTTCTATAGCGAAGCGACTTTATACCCACTCACGAGCATGCTTGAAGGCATCCATTATATCAGCTTCGGGGCTACCAGGCTCGGGGTGGTGATCATACTCCCATCTCGCAGTCTCTGGCAAACTCATCAAAATACTCTCAATTCTACCACCAGTCTTGAGACCGAAGACTGTTCCACGATCATAGACTAGGTTGAACTCCACATATCTTCCACGACGCATTAGTTGCCACCTCTTCTGCTCTTCTGTGAATGGATCATCTTTGTGCGCTTCAATAATAGGACCGTAGGCCGGCACAACGGAGTTAACGGCATCCTTGGCAAATTCAAACAATTTCTCTGGATCACGGTCATTCAAGTCATCGAAGAAGATACCACCAAGTCCACGCGTTTCATTACGGTGAGAAATGACGAAGTACTTATCAGCCCACGCTTTGAATTTGGGGTAGAATTCTGGATCGTGACGATCGCATACCTCCTTGTATGTTCCATGGAAATGCTTCATATCATCTTCATTGAGGTATGCGGGAGTGATATCGGTACCACCTCCGAACCACCAAACACCTCCATCAGTCTCAAAGTAACGGTAGTTGAAATGCATTGTAGGACAAAACGGATTGCGGGGGTGCATGACACATGAAAGACCGCAAGCAAAGAAAGGAACACGTTCTCCAGGTGCCATTCCCTTGGCCCTATCCACACCACGTTCAGTTGCCGCCTGCAATGCCTCCTGGGGCATGGATCCATACACAACAGAAAGATTCACACCAGCCTTCTCCCAAACGGCACCATCTTTGAGCACACGAGACATACCACCTCCACCATTGGCACGGATCCACGAATCTTCTTGGAATTTCGCCTTGCCATCGATTTTTTCAATGGCTTCGGTTATGGAAATTTGTGCCTCGCGGATCATTTTTTCGAAGCGTGCACGCATGGGGTAATTTCCATCGGGGCCGTCTCCTGGACGAACGAGGGAGTCGGGTGCCTTGTCCTGTTATTCGAGAGAGAGAGAGAGAGAGAGAGAGAGAGAGAGAGAGGATATAGTGAGATTGTGATTTGTTGTGTGGAGATGGATATGACAATAATATCAACTATCAACACAATATTATGATGAGTAAAGAATAAAGAACAGCCACATAATATTCTTTTCGCCTGCATCCGAAAGAACACGTGAAGGAATTGAATTTATAAACTCACCACAGGCTTGTGTGAATCCCAACCGATGTTAACAGGAGGGGCATTCTCTGCCTTCTTTCCATTAGTCTTTTTATTAGCCAGTTGTGCGGCAAGAAGAGAGCGTTGGAATGTCTCTTTTTCGATGGTGGGTGAGGCAGTTCCTTCGAGGCTGATTTTGTGTATCAAAACAGGCAAAACATAGGTTGAGCAAAGGTGATGGGTTTACACCACAGAAGAGAGAGCAGCAACCTTTCATATCTCTTCTATATTTCCAATTTGTGCACACTTACCTGCTTGAGCGAGAAGTAGGAACAACAGTAGAAATGGGAGCAAATCCCTTTGCGGTAACTGCCGAAATGGCGAATAACAAGGCCGAGCTGAGCTTCATTATTGTCGAGTTATTCTTCTATGGTACTACTATGATAAATCTCCACTGCCAATGAATGCTTGGCTGATAAATACGCGAACACTGATTGATATCTTCTTTGTTAAATATTGAGCAGCACTTTCGGTGGGATCTTGAGGTTCAACAGCCAACGCAACGCGTCACCTCGCTTCGCTGCCTCGTGGAACTGGAAATTAGGAGGTGAGCAGGACAGACGCCTCCATCTCAGACGACACCGATGTGCTCGCGTCTTTTCACTGCATGATGTCTCTACATTAAGCATCTTATGGAGAGATGATGAAGGTGTAGCATTCGCTCTATCACAGTCTCTCTTTATCTTTTGAATCATCATCTATTAGTTAGCGGCTGCTGCTGCTCAGAGTATTCGTCGGGGGACAGGCAGTGCATTATAACTTTTTGCGCTCAAGATTGTTCCTTGCAAAAACATCAGGTGAGTTGTGACGTGCTTCCTCGCTCGGATTGCTGTGTTTAGGATATATCTTTTGCAATAGTTGTTTATGCGAGCAAAGCAAAAGATGCTTTTGGGTGAAGACTAGCAATCTCTTGTGGGTTGACAGACCACTGGGCGGTGGCGACATTATTGTTGGCGATCTTGGGCCTCAAGCTTTAGATTATATTTACCTGGAAGCCTCTTGATGGATATGGTCCTCTTGCCATCAATCATGATAGCCTAACCATGTGACCTCGCCCTTCTCCATACTGCAGAAACAAAGTCACTGCTGCTTTGCAACCAAAGCCGTCAAAGACACAGTAAAAAACTACAAAGAATCATGACTTCAACATCATCTCCACAAAAACATCAATTGCGCAAGCGAAGAGTTGCCATCGCTATGCTGGCTATTCTTCTCACTGACGGAACTCAAGCCTTTGCACCCATGACCACACAAACAAAAGCATCATCATTCGCACCTGTTCAAAAAACGAATATGCTATCCTCACCATCTATACAACATCATCATTCTAGGTCATTTGAAAACAACAAACAATCTGCTAGTTTAACAAGTACTTCACTCCAAGCACTCCCCAACCTGTTCACATCATCCAAACTAATCACAACATTCATCCCACCAATAACTAATATTGCCATGGCTCTCTCGGCACTAACCGCAACCATTACGGGGGGGATCTTCGCCGGATCACTCCATGCCATCGCTGGTCCGGATCACCTCGCAGCACTCATCCCACGTTGTTGTGGATTACCCTGGTACCGCGCCGTACGTGTTGGTGCCGTGTGGGGTATGGGTCATGGAGTTAGTGCAACGTTATTGGGTATGGCGGGATTCATGTTCAAAAAGGGTGTACGATTTGCTGGAATTGGTGCCGGTGCTGGGGGTGGTAACTTTGATTTGTTACATCATGCTGGATCATTCATGGAATTGGCCATTGGTGTTAGCTTGATTGTTATTGGATTATTGGGTATTAAGGAAGCTAAAGAGTGGGAGGCTCCTGAGGTTATCGGTTGTGATGTCGTTGGTGGAGGAGAACAATTCAATAATCCCCAATCCCTATCGGCAGCAGCCTCGCCCTTGTCGGATGCCAAACGCGCCGTTTTATTCAACGGTATCCTCCATGGCTTTTCTTGGGATGGTGCTCCATCTCTTGCTCCAGCCGTGGCCATATCCACATGGCGCGGATCATTAACTTTCCTTGTGAGTTATGCTCTCGGGACGATGGCTGCCATGGCCTTGGCCACGACGATTATTGGAGAGGGTACACGACGTGCGGCTGGGAAGTTGGATCGACCGGACTTACCGAGAGATTTGAGCGTTGCGAGTAGTTTCCTTGCGTTAGCGGTTGGAGTTGTGTGGTGTGGACTGGCATTGAGGTAAATGTCGTGTAGTTTGCAGTTGGATGTGAAAGGACGAGAGAGGCGATACGTCATCACGCCAAAGAAAGGTAGAAGAAATGTTGTGTTACGTTGAACAAATCTCAAAAGAAGATGTACGTTTTAATCAGTAATTCTTTGCCGCAGATTAAATGTAAGGAATCATATGAGCATTCAAGTAATTGCTACGTTTGTCATTTTATATTCCGATTGAGTGAGAGCACTTCTCATGACTTCTTTTCATTCGATGATACGATAATGATGTTATCTCTACCTAGTTTCTCCAATACGTCGTCAAATGTTACCCCAACAGCATCAGATGGTATAGGACGACTGATGCTCTCGATATGTGCCTCAAATAATTTCTTGTACCCTTCTTCATTCTTCACCGACTATTTCTCCAGATTCATCTACCCAGATTCCGATAAGCTTTCTTTCACACATTTGTATACGCTCTGGTGACCATTGATTGCTAAAGAATCTAGCGTATGGCTGTATTGTTCCTTCCTTTAGACTGCAATAGACTGCAGTTTCGGCTTGCGTCGTGACGCAATTGGCGTCATATTCGTCATTCCGCCCAAGCAAGAATGTTTGGCAGCAAGTGGAAGCAATGTTGATAGTTTTTGGGGTGGGATTTAGTCTACATGCAAAAAGTAGATTTCCTCCCGTTATTATCTCGATGCAATTTGGCCATTTGGATGCGACCAACGGTGCGTCCCAATGGGGCCAGATACTCGAGACGTTCCCTGCAATGGTTGCAGCAGCATTCTGTGCTCACTCTCGGAGCGTGAGTGGGGAATTTGATTTGTACTTGTCCACAATTACTCTTGATTGATGCCATTATTATTTTCTCTACGCATGATACTTTCTATATGTTTCGTTTGGGGGTTGAAACGAACGAAGCTCGCTCTATGCAGTCTTAATGATATCATAACGTGTTTGTGTACCACTCCAGCCCGAGACGAGATTCTTTTATTTTAGCAAACTATGAAGGTCTATCTCCTCTGGTTTGAGCATCTTTTCGTCTCTCTCTCTACAGAGATGTTCGAGTAATTGGGATTAGATGGGACCACGGGAGTGTTGATCGATGAAAAGAGATGATTGACGAGAACTGTTTCAATCCCAGAGAATAAGAACCTTTCTTCCTTCTTCCATACGAGATAATACCATAGCTAGAGTGAGAAGTGAGAATACATAGCTAGATAAATGTTTTTAGAAGTAGGTATTAGTTGAGCGAGACTTTCCGCCTGCAAATGGACTTGAGTGCCGTCACGAAGACATCGTCTTGATGATCCCTTCTCTCCACTCTATGATTTTGGGGCTTGTTCGGCACCGAACAAGCCTTTCATGCTCATGATGTTTACAAACAACTTCCAAGAAGTCATCACAATCCTAACGAGGAGACCGAGCATCATATCGGGAAGAATTATCACAGCCCGCTATCTACCACGATGCCACCTTATTACAGTAGTAAACAACAGTTGGATATCTCCGACCTCACCGATAGCGATCGTTTTGGACAGTCGGACGAGATTCTATGGCCGCGCCGTGAAGGTTCAAGCTTCGATGATGACCCCGCCGTAACTGTGAAACATCAGCACTGTGATCAAATTATTTGCAGCCCCCCCAAAGAGGGCAAGAGCTTGACGAGTAGCTGTTGTACCAGTCGAAGCAGCTTTGACAGTTATGGTTATGATGTTGAAGATCTACGCAGATCATTGCAATCAGATGAGCTCTTGTCGACACCAACGTCGCCGCCGCCACCACCGACGCAATCACCCGAAAAACAAAACAAGGCAGTCAAGATATCTTTAGAAATGTACAAAGAGCTCTACGAGGCGATGCTGCACGACGTCTTGGATGCTGTGGAAGCAGATGATCCGTCGGCCGATGGCGATTGCAGACTAGCTGATCACGCTGCCGCTCACGCTGCTCACCAGGCAGGACATCTATCAGAGGCTCGCTACGATCAAGTGGGGACGCTTGACGGAAATGTCAATCATGTTGCAGACTTGAAGCAAGTCGAAGATCCTCCTTCTGGTGACGAGAGAGGCTTAGATCCACCTACCTTCATGCCAGATGACTTACAGAAACATAACATTACCATCGCAAGAGCGCAATCAACAGATTCACTTCCGGATCCTTCAGCAGTCATTGACTTTGACGAAAGCCACGATATAATGAGTCTCATTAGCGAGATTAATCATATACAGAAGGACAATGCACTGGTAACGGTCAACAAAAAGAGGAGCACGTACACCAAAAGCATTAGGCAGCCGAAAATAGATGATGACAAGAGGCGTACATCCAAGTCAGGTGGTGACCGTAGAAGACATAGAAGGCCTTCGTCTGCGTCCTCTTCTAAACGAATGCAGAAATCTGATGAGAAAAAGAGGCATGAGGGAATGCTAAGGCAGCTCTCCCCAAGCAAATCTCAAGTTGATAGATTCGTTCGAGGTAGATCTCCATCTCCAACCAACGCCAAAGTAAGCAGAGGCAATGCCAAACCTACGTCCAGATCCAAATCGCCTTACAAGATACTGAGATCAATCAGCCCTTTTCGCTTCACCCGATTGTCGTCGACTAGGCAGCAGAACTCATCTGATGCAAATGTGTCTTCCAAGAGGGATAGTAGCAGCGGTCGTGAAAGATCTTTGTCGTCATCTCGAGAGAGACCCGGCCGTCGTTCATCCCACTTAGACTTGAGCGGCGATGCCAATCGTGCCTCAAGAAATAATAGTAACGAAAAAGAGAAAAGGGCAAAGTTATTCAAGAAAATGAAGGCTTTTGCGTCGAGCTTCAAACCAATACTAGATGACAGTAAAAAGTTACTTCATTCTAGTAGTGCGTCGCATAAATTGAAAGTAGGAGATATGGCTGAATACAACATAGGTAGTCGGGTATGTTTGGAAGATTTGAATTACTTTCTTGCCGAGGACGGCTACACAAAAATGTGCGTTGTACGTATTCTTGAAATAGGAGAAGATGCAGTGTATGAGATGCCACTATACACAATCCTTCTTCCAAACGGGAGCAAGAGACAAACGAATAGCAAGTTTTTGTTGCCAATCTCAAAGCAAGCAACGGCAGAAAGTTACCATTCTCGTCATCAATCAGCGCTCAAGTCTCGAAATAGATCTTCCTCTCGAAGCTCTTCAAAGCATCGTTCTCGGTCAACATCATCAGAATCTCAGAGATCAAACTCATCGCGTCAGTCAACATCTTCGCATAGATCGCCATCACGACACCACTCCAGGCGATCACCTTCGCCCCATCAGTCAAAATCAAGACACAGCAATCATCGCTGTCGCTGTGGATCTAATCATCATCGCGATCTAAGCAACTCAAGCATGTACTTCCGTAGTTTAGTGTGTAGTGCGTAAAGTAAATATCGCCGATGTCTGTCACACTTTAAGGGTACACTATTTTATTTAACTTGACACGGCAAGGGAAATTCTTTGTAAGTACTTAGGCCATTGACGTTTGCAATTCCTGCATTCGTCGCGGTTGTTTGTGTTCGTATGGCCTCTTCGCTTAGGCGGCGACGAGCCTCAGTGTCTGTACAGGCGTTTATTGGGGAAAGGGTGTCGTCGATAGAGATTGATGTTCGACTTAGGCGTGGGTCCACACCCAGCCAAGTAAGGATATGGCTGCAAGCCCGGAAGTTCCGTTGGCAAATCAAACTTCTCTTCCAAATAAATTTTTGGGTAACATAGGTGAGTGGGTCGGGCGATTTGTAGGACCCTCCAAACAATTTGTTCGGGTGTCGAGTTCTCCATACTTCATTGGCTCTGTGTAGGAGTTGGATGGGGTAGCGGTGGAGATGGAACGTTGGCCATGTTATAGGCGTGGGGAAAGGATCGTTTGTCGATTTGATGAGGCATGTGTTCGACTACAATTAGGAAGCAGTTAACCCTAACATGATAGGTCCTAAGAGTCCAAGGGGGCTAATGGCAGATGGAATTAGTTGCATGTGAGATTTGTAGAGACGGCCGATGATTCGTCGCCAGCGAGGGTGACGCCTGATTGTTTGCAAGTGACGGAACTGTTGCGACTTTTGCCACGTTGAAACTTGTTCTTCTCTGCCGTGAGGAGTGATGTGATGATACCGTTTAAAATAGCACGATACGTGATAGGTGATGATGCAATAATAGCCGTGAGGATAAGCACCAATGACAATGATATTAATAATAATTATAATAAACAAAACAAGCGTCCGCAGGAGGGCTTTTGTATGAAAAGTGATCGTGTAAAGAGGTTATGAGAAAGGGGTTGAGGACAGGAAATGTGACAGACGGACGTTGTGTCCTATTTAAAATGGTTGCGCATATGCGTGACAAAGAAGATGACAACCACTGAAAAAGTCATTGCGCGGGATTTGAAGTCGGCCAAATGGTACAGATGACAAGCAGCTCTTGGACTTTCCGATTTCTGAGTTTCTGAAAGTAATCAAAGGCGAGGAGCAGCAGCAGCTGCATGAGGTATTCACCAAACCTACTCCTCCGGCCAAGCCGCAGAATGCCTTCGCAAAACTAATGGCTAATGCTAAACCTAATCCAAAAAAGTTCCAATCGAAGTTTACTGCGGAGAGTGTTACTAAGTTTATTGCTGCTTACGAAAACGCACCCAACAAACCCTGATTTTGATGAGAATTAGACATCGATGTCACATTTGAAGAGGATGCCGCAAATTGCACAATTTTTGTGGTGTCCTCAACACTGCCGCAGGACGGATTTTAGTTTGGAATTTCGCCTCTGTGGAAACGTGGATTGTTCCCTATGCAAGAAGGTTGGAAGATCTGTACGAACGCCTAATGTTGAGGTGAATGAATTTGCGTGATGAAGTCCTGCGTTCTAATCCTCTTCCAATTCCAGATCCGTCAAATCCAGATCACTTCATGACACCAGCAGCGGCACGTGAAAATATTGAATCTAACAAACTAACTTTGGAGGATATGAAGCAGTTCATACCTGATGCAAAGCTCGATAGAGATGGAAAGAAATGTTGCAGTGGAAGGAAAAGGATAAAGAACACAACTGGCATGCGTCAAAGGTGAGGGCAACTTGTCGCACTTGTGGTGCAACTCGTTGTATTTACTCCAACAACATGGTAGGGAAATCAGGTGGTCCCACAAAAGAGGAACTAGAGACATTGGAGAGAGCAATTGAAAAGAATGGTTATTTGTGTGGTGACAAAATGAGCGGACAAGATGTTGGTAAATCATTTTACAGTAGACGGGCGATAAGATGCTGTGAACCCATTGAAGCACATTTTTATGATCCTAAGTCTGGTGAACGTGGGGGTAGACTTGTAACGTCAACAAGTCTAATGTGTGCAACTTGCTATGCGACCGATGATATCGTTCCCAAAGATGAGATTAGACGGGAACGTGATTTGGGTGGGAAGACTCCACTCCCGATGTGCAGAACTTGTTTTGAAGCTGGCCTTAAGCCTCCTTGCTCGGGAGCACGCACGAATTTAAAGCATGCAACAACGCAAAAGAAACAAAAAATGAGGAGACAAATGAATCAAGCAGTAAGTGCTGGCCGTAAGAAGGCACCAAGGAGATAGAGACGAAAATATGATGTGCTCCTCTACTTAATACAATGTTGGTTCTGCATATTACTCTTGTTCTGCAAAATCTTGGATCTGGCTCCCAAAATGAGGGGGGGGTGGAGAGCAATGTAAGAAATCAAATCAAAGCCGCCCAGGGGCAGGGGGATTTGTGGGTGTGGGTTGTGATTTGGAGCAGCCCGAAGTCAAAGAGACCTCTCTCACCACTTGATCTGACCACGCTCCTCCAACGTCATGATTGGCCACCCAGAAGAAGGCTCCTCCATTGCATTGAAATTCTCCATTGTTATATGCCTTGA
>JALLBJ010000866.1:0-10758 GCA_036940105.1 Skeletonema potamos | reverse complement strand
AATGCCTGATTGTTTACAAGTGACGGCGCTGTTTCGACTTTTACCTCGTTGAAACGTGCTCTTCTCTGCCGTGAGGAGCTGGGTAGCAATCATGAACGTATTCTACATGAGGAATCTTCTTCTTGTGAATGTCATCTTTGGAATAGTTTCATGGGAATTTGTTACAAGTATGCTATTCGGATTGACTCCCTTTGCACCTCTGGGCATTATCGCGACTCTTGTTGCTGTAGTCTTGCAACCCTCGCCTCTCTGGAAGCCTGCGAATCCAAAACGTTTTGCATGGGGTAAGATTCAATGAGCAGGTGTGGATTTGCCTTTCTTGTACAACTCATTCTTTAACTCACACTTCAACGTCATATCTATTCTTGTAATCATTTTAGGAGTTGGTTTGATGCTTGCCTTGTCCTGTTTCATCATTATTCAATTCAAAAATGAAATCAGCGAAGAAGCTTTCAGGCCTACCGTGGCTGCTATTGCCTTGACCTGCAACTTGTTCACGTGGTTGGAAAGCGCTGCAGGCTTTTGCGTAGGCTGTTTCATATACAATAATGTCTTCGTCAAGTACTTTGGAAAGGAAGAGTGTAAAGAGTGCAAGCTATAACGAGAGAGATACTGTTTTGTTTTTGATCCTGTTCGAAGCATAAATCTACATCTAAAACTCTTTTTTATTATTACATCGAATACCCGAATAGATGATAACCGTCAAGTGCATAAGTAAGGAGGCTCGTGCAGTTCACTCGTGCAAAAATTGCCGATAAAGCAACATATCCAAAGAAGGGTTTGATTGTTGCCAGCTTTTATCTTCAGCTGCCAGCTCCCTCTCTTCCTTTTCTCCCCCCTGATTAGCATCATCACTGACATGTCTACACCCTTTCAACCCCATCATTGGTTGAACAACCTTCTGAGACATCTCATGGTTCTCGGGTAAAACACATTCCTCCTCGTTATCATCATCATCATCATCTGACTCATCGTCATCATTATCCAACATAGAGCAACACCCTAAAATCTGCTCGAATTCCCCCGCCTCACACCCCGCCTCCTGATACTGATAATCACTACACGAATTATTCAAACTAACATTAACATACCCATCCTCTCTCCCCACACGATCATTATCTTCAATGTACACCCCCTCCCCACTAATACCACGACGACACTCCTCACGTACCTCATCTTCCACCTGTCTCATGCTATATTTACAATTGAATATTACGTCACATGCACTACCGGCATTGGAGAGACGATCCCATGGGAGTTTTGTTAGGTGGGATAGGAGGGGGTGGTGGAGTATCTTCCGACGGCGTGTTGTAGTTTTGGAGGGCTGAGTTATGTTGAGTGATGATGAAGGTGTTGTTGTTGCTGCTGTTGTTGCATAATTATTTGAGGTGCTTGTTGGAATAAATGATGCGGATGGCTTCTTGGTTACAGTAGTAGTTTGAGTGGCGCCAATGGCAGCATCTGTTATCATTCTTTCTTGGGGAGAGGTCATGCCAGCAGAGGTGGTAGAATTTGGAACAGAAGACAGATGAGGATGATCTTGCTGTTGTTCCCCCACCTCTTCATAGGAAGACTTATTCTTCGTTGGTGAAGAGGAAAGTTCCACAGAGACAAAGGAATCATTAATAAAATAATCTGTATCGGTCCGTTCATCAATTTCTTCCTGTCGGTTGTCAATAATAATTGTAACCTCCTCAGTCTCCCCGTTGATGATTACTGCAGCGTCTTTTTTGGCACAAGATGAGTCTGCAAGATCAGAATTATTATCAGCAGTTTCTATTGCCATCATGGGCAAATCTTCCAAGGGTGAATTTAACTTTTCTTGCTCCTCTTCTTGAAAATTTTCTCGATTGGCTGTTGTTTCATAGTCAAATTCTTCCTGAGGAACATATGATGATACTATAGTCGCCGGCTTAATATTATTATTCTTTACCGATTCTTCCCCCGACACCGCGTCGTTAGATTTCATATTTTCTTCCGGTGAGGAATGATCACCCGGCAGAAGCTGGGCATCGGCAGAAGACGCAGAGAGAAGTGGCTCGTCTGTTGTTTCAAACATTACCTACCACACGTCTGATGACGAGTAGTTTCTGAGAGCACAAATATAAAAAAACTTTGCGGCAATTCTTCGTCTCCTGTATGTTAAAAATAAGTAGGTAGGTTGTTCGGCTGCGATCGATGGAAGTAAACCAGCTACTACTCAGTCGTGGTGCACATGCTATAACAATACATACTAAATTATTCCCTTGCTACATAAACTAAGACGGAACTGAATCTAACCGAATCGTGTCATCGTTGCTGTCAAAAGTGTAAGTGAGGCAGGGGGAGGAACTTCTTCTAAATTTTCAGAAGACACCATCTGTCTTCCGAGACACCTGTCCTCATTCAATACTTCCCGCCGAAACAACCCGCCATGAATTAGAGGAATCAAGTTGGTGCCTTGATTATTGGCTGGATGGAGTATCCATTGGTGCCAATCAAAGACCCAAAATTGTCGAGTGTTTATTATTCTTGTAAAGATGACCTGCTCAACACCAACAAAATTGTCGAGAATGATTGTGTTACATACCAAAATGTTCCGCAGCGCGGGCTGAACATTGTTTTCTGCAGAAGAAGCAAGGCCCATCTACATACCGACAGCGCAGATGCATGTTGGATATGATAGCAACAACTTCACATCATCATAAATTTGCCAATTAACAACAACACGAATAATAACATCGCAAGATGAAACTATCCATCGCACTCATCGCTCTCCTATCTGGAGCAGCATCGGCACTGCCTCTACGTCTTCGAAGTAACGAAAATCAATATGAATCATCTCAGGTAAACAAAGGTGCGGATTATCTTGAAGGAGGTGAACGTACGCTCAAAAAGGGCAAGGACGAGCCCGAGCCCGCCCCGCCCGCGTCTATGTCAGTGGCCATGTCAGTGGCCATGTCAGCACCAGCACTATCATTACCGGTCTCCATGTCCATGCCACCACCCGCAGCCGGTGACAACCCACCCTGCAGTATTTGCGGCGCTGGCAAAATGGTTGGTGCTGGATATCAAGACACTGTCTTCGCGGTGCCTGGAGCTGCTACCCCGCCCACATGCGGTCAACTAGAACAGGCTGGGCAGATCGGTGTTATCGACCCACTATCGTGTGGGCTTTTGGCTTTTTCCGCTCAGGAGATTTGTGGCTGTGTCGCTCTCGTGCCAGTGAATCCTATTGAGCCCGTGCCAGAGAATCCTATTGAACCCGTGCCAGAACCTGCTGGATCTGTTTCAATTGTGGTTTCAATTGTGGTTGAGGAACCTGCTGGATCGTTTCCGTTTTCGCTCCTGGCTCCAGTTGAGCCAGGAAGCACTCCTCTGTTTGCAAAAGCATCGAAAACCTCAACGAAAAGTGCCAAGTCAAAGACACTGAAAGATCTTTCTATGCCCAAGGCTGCCAAGTCAGTACTCGACCCCAAGGCAGAGAAGGTTTCCAAAGCCAAGAGTGCCAAGGCTAAATCTACCAAGGTTGGAAGTGTTGCAACAATCAAGTCTGCAAAATTGTTTAAGGAATCCATGTCCATTGCTGCTTAGATTTAGAGAAGACGCTACAGGTGCGAGTGGTTAAGATGTGACTGCTCTCTAGAGATCATTTTTAGTTCATGTGTGTGCGTGCGAACCGATGGAAGAATGTGTACTGTAGGTAGGGATGATGATTGTAAAGATGTGCTTGTTTGTTCCGTGGCAACATTATTCTTCTCAATGAAGACGGTTGCTCCATCATCTTAATATAAATTAGAGAGACGTTCCATCCACCATTTTTGTTTCTTTGACCTAACATAAGTAGAAGCCTACTATGAACAGCGTCAATCAAGATAAATGAAAATAGTCTAAGCATTTTGAATTTACAATTTTAAATTTTTATTCGACCGAAGAGAAGAAGCAAAGAAGGGCTTCTCTCTAACCGGATAGAACATGAGATCAAAAGGGAAGAGTATGACGAAAAATCCTCCATCGAAGAATCCGCAGCAAGATGTCAACAGAGCTGACTCTGGTGAATTATCTTTATACAAAGTTGTCTCTGTTTCACGTTCAAATCCTGACCTTACAGAGGATTTGAGCTCATCGTCTACTCCATACTACCACATGCAGATGGCCCCAAAGATGCAGATGCAACCACCGCGGACTGAAAGGATCGACCAGTCTCGGGAAATCATTCCAACAAACCACCACAATCTCGTCTCCCGTCATAAAAGCAAACAAGATGCAGCTGTGGAAGCACATATACACCTCGGATTGGATGCAATGACTCAGACAGATGACATGGCAACGGAAAAAGAATCCTCCAACAATTGCGATAAAAGTCCATCAGATAGAACGTACAGTGACAGGTTGGAATCATTGGCAAGAGAGCTTTCCGAGATAAGGTCACTTCTCGAACGTTTACGCTATTGATGAGGGAGAGAGACACACTACAAATATAAACTACTCTTCGTAAAGCAAGTCTCACTCTAAATATATTATGTTTGTACACGCTACACCAAAGAAGTTGTATATGTAATAATGGATTTAACGGTCCCAAGAGTCGTCGTCGTCTCCCCATGATGATCCCCAACTTTCACGCGCACCATAAGGTAAACAGTACCAAAATTTCACTTTGCCAACAGAACTACTACTGGTTTCGTATGACATCGTACCCGTGGCCATTGCATATGATCCAATCCCACCAGTGATACCCCCGTCAGTGATGTAACCGGAGTCTGATGTGTCGTCTATAGTTGGATCGCACATGAGAGAAACATAGATCTGATCCTTATAGACAGGGCCACCACCACCAACACCAAGCATTATTTGCCCTTGACAGGAGTTATTTGATGGTTCAACTCTTTGGTATGCTAAGACGCCATCGTAGGAAGTGTTACCTACATCTTTGCTTTCCATATACACCTTGAAATTGGTGTAGGTCACCGCGATACCACCACCTGACGTTTTAGGGTCATCAAGGATGTCGCTGCTGTTGATGTCAATGTAGAACGTCTTGTATCGACACTCAATGGATCCACCACCACTACCTGATTTACCCCCCTTACCCGATTTGCTAGACCAAGATGAGTTCCAGTCGTCATCTTCACCTGACCAGCCATTCGATGATGACGATACCCACTTGGCGGCGAATCTATCACCGTCCATGGAACGATAGTCGCCGGATGTCTTCGCCTTTTTACCTTCGGTGGTGGCAATTGCCGTGGCGAGGACGGTTGTGGCGATTGCAATCTTCATGGTGATGGATAAGTGTATTGTGTAAGGAATCTTATTTTGGATCAGCAGTTCTTCTTTATGTTTATTATTATTACCTGCAAAAGTTGTGTAGTACTCTTTGAGAATGTAGTGAGTGAGTGGGCTCGGTTTCGACGGGTTGAACGTTTTGAACGAACAATATCTCCGTTCACTATCTAGATAGATAGCCGTTCATAAGTACTTAGCGACTCACACAATTTTTCTGATGACTTAAAGGAACGTTGTAGATATTGACAAACTCCCGACACTGTGTGACACAAAAAATATGCACATCAACGACTATCTACAACCAAGCTATTCTGCCTCTCTCCAAATAAATCCTCTATTGATGACGAAATTTTAAAAGAGATAATGGCAGCAATAGATCTAACAGTCTACGCCGAAGCCCTAATCTCCACCACAGCCCGAGCCTTCTACGACGATGACGTAGTCTGTCTAATCGACGTTCTCATCCGTGACAAATTTCTTCGTGACGATGACATGGCACCCCGCCTCCACTTACCCGCTCGTCAACTCCGTCGGACACTTCAATTCCTGGAAGAGCAACTTTTGGTGAAGCATGAATTAGTCGATGATTTGTCCTCGGGTGGGTCACAGAATACGAAATTTTGGTATATAGATTATAACATGGCCGTACACGTTATCCGACTCCGAATTCACTTACTTCAAACGAAGTTACAATCCGCCGAACTTCGTGCTCGCTCATCCTCCATGTACCTCTGTCCGGGGTACAAAAATGAACGATGCAATGGAAAGTATACCGAAACGGATGCCCAACGCATGGTTGATACCAATACTGGGCGATTTTTATGTCGAGAGTGTGTGAGAGCTTATACGAATCATCCCAATGCACCACCCGTGGAGGAGTATACGTTACAGCTCGTGGATAATCAGGTGGAGTTGAAGAGCGCTATGGATAATTTACGTAGAGTTAATGTGCAGTTTTCGAGCAAGATGGAGTCGATTAGTGATGGTGGTAGTAATCAACAGCAACAACGTCCATTGCGACAGGGGATATTTGATTTATTGCAAAAGGTCCGTCCTATCCGAGGAGCGGAACCAATAACGAGTAATTTACCCAGTGAAAATATTGCCATGGGGGTGGGGAGTAAACGACTAGCAGGGACTGGACGAACAGCCAAAAATTTAATTACCAAATTAGTCAAACAGGGAATTGTTTCAGCGGATGGTCGTGACGGTGGACTTGGTGGTCGTAGAAGTAACTATTATGATACGGATGAATTGACATTTTTGAAGAATGCAATGGGTCAAGAAATTGCATTTGAATTGGAACGGGGAGGAGGCGCCCGTGCCAATTTGTTATGTACCAAGGGGAAAATCCGTAACAAATTGGTGGATGCTGCCGCGAGGAGGGTGGGCGTGGATTTGGGTTTGGTGGCACGAGTTATTTTGGAAGAGAGGGAGAGATTGAAACGAAAGCGTGAGGAAAAAGAAGCCGAAGATGAAGCAAATGGTGGTGGTAAGAAAAAGAAGAAGTCGGGAGTTCAAGAGTTGGAGTTTTTACAAGATAATATTGGGTTGAATGGAGGTGGGCAACTCTCAAAAGAGGAGAAGGAAAAGCGCAGATTAGCTTATTTGGGCGGAGACGATGACTCATCAGATGAAGAAGATTTTGAGAAGAGGTTGGCCACCAACATTCTTACGGATGAAACAGATGAGCTTCGCAACCTACCAGAAAACGATCGTATGATTGCGTTTCAGCAGCAGTACAAAATGGAAGTCGAACGACAGATCAAGCTATTGGGTTTAAAATCATTAGATGATCTGATGCCATCGTTGGAAGACGACGAAGACGGTGGTGTTGATTGGGAGGATGGATGAGCCCCGAGGCAATCATAGATGATAATCGGAAATAGGCTTTACTTTTTTTGCTTCACAAATTCCACAGCATTTCCAATTCCCCGATACGCCCAACAGCCCGCAAATGCGCATAATCCAGCCTTACCACCCCATCCTCCATTCCAATACCCTGAATGAATTGTCACTGCATGAATCAACCCGGCAATAGCTCCAGCCGTCGCAAACGATCCAAATAGTGGGAGCGCCGATTGTAGCTTACTCGGTTTGGGCTTCCCTGGTGCATTCCCAAACATGAGCCGAGACGGCAGAGACATTCCCACAAATGAGCCACCATACAATGCCAACACTGCCGTCGGATCCTTCATAAACAATGCTCCTAACAGACCAATCACGGAACTTGCTCGTACCGGATCCGCCGCGCCCGAATCATCACTCGACTCCCTCAAAAAGATTGTCAAGAATGCTCCCAATGCATGATAAAGTACCATGGTAACCAAAATACTCGATAATCCCACTCCACTCTTGTACAAGCCCCTCCTCAACTTTTTACCCACAAACTTGACATTTTGATATTTCGCCACAGCCGCCGTAGCCAAGAAAGCTGTTGCCCCCAGCCTTCCACCAATGCCAAGGAAGGCATTCTGAATATGAATCAACATTTCATAACTTACCGACGTTAATGATCCCAATAACAATGCAATGGAAATATTGGGTACTAAATGTCCCCCGCTCATCCCCGCAAAGGATCCACAAAAAGCTGCCTGGCCTAGTCGTCGGTCTAAACACATAGATACCAATAACGTCGTGGCGGAGGATGCAAGGACGGGTGAGTACCCGTTGAATATATGAAGGTACCATGTGGATAATGTGGAGAGAATGGTTACGGCAATGCGTGTGACCAATAATGGAAATTCGGGAGATGGACCTGGTGGATCACTCGTCAGTGGCCATTTAATATTGTGCAATAACGTTGCTCCGCTCCCAGCGGCACTGTTGTTGTTATTATTATTATTATTATTGGGAGCACTTCCACCACCACGAGGAAATTTTTTCCCCGGTACCAGCAATGGCGACACATTCTCCTGCGGGGTAGCATCCGAAAAGGAACTAAATGGCGCTGCCTTTTTAGGGGATGCTTGAGATCCAGAAAAATGTTGTGCCACATCATTGTTGAAATCTTTCATCCCATCATGATTACGCCATGGGGGGAGATAGTCGGTAACGTCGGAATTGTATCGTGATGATTTGGTATCGTCGGTCCAATCTCCGCTTTGTGGGTGTCGGGCGGAAAGAGAGGTCTTGGCTCGGAAAGAGGTGAGTGCGTTTACTGTTGCCAGTGAGTCTACGCCGTATAGAGCGGCGACGAGGAGGAGAAAGAGACGTGCAGCAGAGTTTGTTGTTGTTGTCATGGCTACAGCTTGTTCATGAGACGAATAACAACCGATGAGCGTACTCTAACTATGTACATGACACATAATTGTCATTGTTTGAGATTTGCTTCAAGCTTCAAGCAAGTAAGTAAGTAAGCAAGTGGTTGCGCGAACAAAATATTTTGGAATGGGGCTCTTCTAAGTGGCAGCTTATTCAAGCTATTTATCTACGATTCATGGTTGAACTGCTCAAACGAAGCTGCCGAAATCGGGCTTGGATCAAGGCACCTAGGAAAAACAACATGAAATTAATATAACCATTCCTTTATGACTTCTCAATCAGGTTCTTCCGCCAAGGCAGACCGCCAGGCTCGGCTTTTGCAAACCTCTCTGGTGCTACATAAGGTCCATCACCATTATTACTCTTGGTTGTTACGTCATTATTAGCCGATGCTCGCTTCCCTCTTCCTCCTACGAACTCATCACTCCCGCACAATAAACTTTCATCAAACGCCATCTTCATAAACACCTCATATGCTTCCAACAAACGTTGTCTGACAGGTTCAGCCCGTTGCATCAATCCAATCTGTCGATCTCTATATATCTTTCTCCCAGAATTTGTTTCAACTGGAACAATTCCCGCACCATAAGCCGTGGCATCATATGGGCTTGCCTCGACATCCAACTTGCGTGCGGCTAGTGCAATCTCCAATATATCCACCATTAACTCTGAAGCAATAAACCCTTGCAACTTCAATCCAATCTTTAATAGGTCCATATGAGCATGGACACATCCCTTCTGTTCTAAGCGCAATTGGTCCATTCGTTCTAATGATGACCCGTGATGATTTAATGGGCCAGCAGCCGGAGCGAAGAAACGGAGGGCATCAACATGTGTACATCGTATTCCCTTTCGTTCGACTGTTTCGTTGATAACTTCTCGTGACACACGTAGATTGAGACTAGATTGGTATTTGGCAGAGGGGGGTGGATCTACCCCTTCGGGATGATATTGCATCGCCCACTCATGCAATCCATAACAGTGTAGGATTGGCTCTGAGTTGAGTGTTTGTTTTAGAATAGAGGTGTACCATTGGAATGGGGCAATCGTTCTCAGAAGTTGCTGCTTCCTTTCTCTATCATGTTCATCGTTCAACGGTAAGTGACGATTGTAAAAGACAGCTGGATTATACAGTATCCCATGAAGAAGTTGTTCCGTGGTGTCCAACAAAGTTGATGATGTTTCTGTATCCACCCCCTCCCCAACCGGAACTGGAACACCCCCTCTCATGTGAAGAGTTCCACCCAGATCATCCAGACTTGCATTTTCGAGTAGTATCCCTCCTAATCCATGAGATGCCCTCATGGCTGCTTTATACACTCGTTCATTCTCTGCAGACGGTGATAATTCTGAATGTGATAAATCAAGGCAGTTATTATTGCTATGTTCATCCCATAATAATTTTGGGTCGGGTGCCCATCTTGCCAATCTACGTGGTCCTTTGACACCCTTTAATCCATAATATTCAATCAAGAAATTGTAGATTGGATTGACTGGATCCAACGCTGTCCAATCGTCAACGTAATGTTGTTGTCGTTTACTTTTTGCTGAATTGATGTTGTGTTCTAGCGATGTTAGTCCGGGTTGTAAGAGGCTCCGTATACGCTGAGAGTGATTTGATGCTGCGTTTCTCCATACTTTTTCACTGATGGTGATAATCTTGGGAGATAGAGGTGACGATAGGATGGTGGTAGGAGACATTGGTGCTTCGGTGTTGGAAATTGATGGCAAAGGTAATGAAGATGCCAGTTGGAGGGATGTAGAGAGGTAGATGAGTAAAAGCAGGTTCGTCCACCTTGCAGATGATCTCATAGTAGCATAATGTTTATTACTGTCCGTCTTGAGTTTTTCGGAGGTGCAGAAGTCAAGTAATGGGCCGCAGGGGCATACTATGGTACCCTCCTCCGGCTTGAGGCAGCGAAACCAACTCGTGGCTTGTGGAGGCTTGCTTGTGGCTTGTGGCGCGGGATCTCTTGTTTTGAGGCAGATAAGGCGGGTGGACGCAACAAGGTAAGACAAGCAAGACGAACAGAAAAATAGTCATATTAATAATGCCACCCAAGAAGAAGAAGAGCAGCCGGCCCAAAGCAGCGAGGAGGGGGGACAAGAAGGCGGAGGGGCAGCAGGGGACGCCCGATACGCAGATGGAGCGGCTGAAAATTGCCGACGATTCTCAAGCCGATGAGGACGCTTTATTGGAAGAAGCCATCAAGCTCGCTGCAGCCGAGA
>JALLBJ010000865.1:0-10821 GCA_036940105.1 Skeletonema potamos | reverse complement strand
TTTCTATATCTAGACAAGTACACATCACTTTCGTGTTTCTTTGGCTCCAGGAAACGCGTGGTTCTTGACACAGTCTGCTGCCACTTCCTTCTTTATCCCAAGTGGCAGCGAGACAACTTTTTGATGGTCCAGCCACATTGATGAGTCACAGTAATACTGCAGAAACGTTTGTGTGGTTTAAGTACCACCATAGATCTTCTGTTGTACACCCATCACTTTTGAAGTGCCTCTCCCATTCGCCCCAGTTAACAGTTCGGCTAGGAACTGGTGTCAAAAACACACCCCAATTTTCGTTCAGCAGGTGACTAAAGAGGATGTGTCTCCCCTGTCACTCTATGTGGAAGAGGACAAATTAATGGCCAGCTTTTCTTGAATGAAATACCCAATTACTCTTGGTATCTCGACGATTTAATGCAAGAGGATGACCTTTTAATTTTGACAAGAATTGGGAAAGGATGGCAAGATCTGCCCACTCCTCAGATTGCATCCAGATGCATTTTTGGGGTTCTAATTCCGTGCTCGGGCCTTAAGCCGTAAACTGAACCCCCACATGTCACTTTCCGTCGTTCCCAGCAGGGAGGCGATATTATTATGATCTATTTCCTGATGCATTTCAACCAAAATCAACTTTTAATGAGACACCATGACTCTGCTACCAAGATCATCCAAACCTCCATCTCGCCGACTTAATTCTGCTTCCTGGCGATCTTCGTACACTACTTCAACTCCACGTAGAATAGTTGCATTGTTTGCAATAAGTTTTATTTCTGCTTTGGGAATTATCAAACTTCACAGTGAGGCATCAAGCAACTTGGAGAGCCACCTCCAATTACAACTCCAACATCATGTTGACAATACACATCTCCCTCCGACACACAATGTACTGGATGTTGCCAATATTTGTTCCCTTTATTCAGCCATCAACACATTCAGCAACAATTTACCTCCCCCAGAGTTAATGCCTCTTGATGAAGTGCAAAATATTGTCAAGTATTGGCACTTGTTTTTAACTGTCCACAAAAGGACACGTGCCGATTTTCCTTGATTGGTCAACATTTGCTCCATGCAGCAATGAAGCTCAACCAAACTCTACTTTCTGTCCAAGTGGGAGCCATGGATGGGAGGTCTATAATGATCCAATGTATGAAA
This sequence comes from Skeletonema potamos, assembly GCA_036940105.1. Taxonomy (NCBI): domain Eukaryota; phylum Bacillariophyta; class Thalassiosirophyceae; order Thalassiosirales; family Thalassiosiraceae; genus Skeletonema; species Skeletonema potamos. The sequence continues at coordinate 9,672 of JALLBJ010000865.1, read as the reverse complement.
TGTTTGTGTCGTCCTTTTCGGATTTGTTGAGGAATTGGTTACCTGTCATGATTGAGCCCGTTCCCAAAAACTATGAAGATATGAAGCAAACATATTTGAGCATTGCTACTGACAGAGGTCTTGGGTGTGCTGTTCCTATCCATGCCGCTGCCTCATATGATTCTACTAAAACATCATGCCCATTTTGTCGAGTGAATACAGCTGATGATGCACCACCACGTTGCAAGGGTAAGTGAGTATAGCAAAATTTTTGTCAAACATATGAATCTAGACTACCTTATCTAACACAATGAACTGCTTCGTCCCTTATTTATTTATAGAACTCCCTGATTTGATGAGACTACAACTTGGCACTCTTGATTGTGATAATTCCAAAAGATTAGACTTCGACTTGTGCATTGTACAGGAACCTCTTCCTTGCAAATCTCTCGTAAAGTTATTGTCTGATAGATTTGTGCCAGCGGGATACATTGCCATGCTTCAAATTGATATTGAAGGTTATGAATACATCCTTTTAGATGGCATGATCAAAGAGATACCAGATAGATCCTTGCCTCCTGTCATTCATTTTGAACACAAGGTAATGAAAGATCAGGATGCAAGGCACCCTCTAGTAAATAGGACATCCCGAATGGATCAAGTAAAGGAGATGTTGGGCTCCAGGGGATACCATTTCTACGACGAAGGCGAGGACTATCTGGCACTCAAGTTGTAGCATATGTAGATCTTCTCAACAAATCAAATAAAATTCATGATATGAGTATCAATGTCAAGCTCCTTTGTTTCCAAAGGAAATGCACAAGCACACCTCTCTATCTATTTGCGCTGTGCCTGAACAACATTATTTGTTCGATGATAGTCATAGAGAATAAATAAATGTAGCTGACAGTACACATTAGGACCGATCAGTTAAATTTCAAGAAAAAGCAATATGTGACTAGAGACTATCTAAACGCCCATTTAGTTATAGTTATAGAAAACGTACAAGTACCAGCTGATTAACATCAAAATCAAAATAAGGGCGCAAGCAAATATAATGACAGGTTAATCCAGCAAACTAAATGTACTGGCACTGCCGAAGCAATCCCATCATTGGAAGTGACCCTGACGTCATTTAACCACGGAGGTTTTGGGATGTTTTTCGTGCTTGTTGAAGAACTAGTCGTTGGTGTTGGCAATCCGTCGAATTCCGCAAGTCCATCTGATTCGGAAACGAATTTCGGTGATGGTGACGGGGTAGATTTGGTTGTAGATGCTTCATAAGGACAGTCGACATCGCGAGAAAAATTGCAACGCTCAAGTTCCAAGTCGAACAATTGATTCTCACCACAATCATGGGAAGTTTCCTCGTGACCGTCATTACACCAAGAGTATTGTCTGCAGCCAAGTTTGGCTGCCCACCCCGTGTATCCCTTTATGCATGTCCACTTCGCTGGTGAATCGGCTTCTTTGTTGCTGTTATCGTCAATAGCTGCCTCATCAATCCCATAACAGTATTGATTAACATCGCTCTCAGCATTGCATATGCCGCGTTCTTTGTCGAACTTAAGGCCTTCACCACATGTATACAGTGGACCGATCTGGCCATTGCTACACTCAAAATATTCTTTGCAATCTGCTCTAGTATGCCATCCAACAAAAAAATCTGGACATAGCTCATGAGAATCGCCTTTTATTGACGAAGTGGGATCATACGTGCCTGCTTCACTGCTACTGCTAGGAGAGGGAGAGGATACACCTTTTTTCTCACAGTTGAATGGAATACAAAGCAGCCCTAGAGGACAAGGTTGGTCAAGACAGCTTGCAGCACTCGAGCAAGACCTTTCTAATTCACTTTCACTGACAGCACAGTAAAGTTCTACTGAGTTCATTGTCTCGCCACCACCGCTACTACTACTACTACTACGACTTGTTGGCAGTGGTGTTGGATTCTCTGAAGTTGAAGAAGGCACCTTTGGAGAAACAAAATTACAATCGATATTCTCAAAACACTTCTGTCCATCTGCACAAAGGTTGATGTTGCTACATTTCGTTGCATTCCAACAAGTCTTTTGCAGCTCAGGATAGTTTGTGGCACAAACTCCATCAACGACAGCCACAGCTATCGGACTTTGACTCGGTTGCTTAGACGGGCGAGTTGAAGGTTTTGCTGTTTCATTTGTTTCAGTGCAAACTATGTTTCCCCAACAGTAACTCCCAACCGGACAGGGTGGGTCATCGTCACCATTACATGTTTGCGCAGTGAAACAGCCAGTTTTTAGGTCTGCCTTTTGCCTTGCACAATAATTTTGAGCTTTCACTTCAGCTTCAGATTTATCAGCTGTAACCGATGGTTTATGTGGAGGTGTAGGCCTCAACGAAGGGGACGGCGTTGATGGTACGTCATCTTTCTTTTCATTGTCGCAGCTATCACCAACCATGAAACATTTCAGATCATTCGTCGGACATATGCCTTCGGGGCAATTGTATCCAGTTCTACCACAATTATCGCTGGCTTCAGAAATAGTAGCACCGCACCACAAGTTCAGCGTATTGTCACCTCCTAACTGTGACCAATCTTCCTCATCGTCTTCTGTTCCATTAGAGAGTGTATTGTCACCTCCTAACTGTGACCAATCTTCCTCATCGTCTTCTGTTCCATTATATCCCAAAGTCGTGGGCTGAGACTGAGGCTGAGAAGTATCCATTATTTGTTCATGGTCAGTTGCGTTGAAAAAGCTCGGCATGCCTGATGGCGTTTGGACTCGAGGACTCCCATCGGGTTCGAAGAACACTTCTAATACTTCTGGAACGAAGAATATTGTGAGTATTCGAGGAAAGCAATAGAGTGAGCAACGTAAGAATAACTTACTCTTGAAATTTTCCTTCCTTTCTTCTCCACCATCCAATGATCCAGTGCCACATGGTGGATTATGGCAGCCTAAGAAACGAAGTGAAAAATGCGAATTTGTTTTAGGGTCAGTCGTTGCCGGAAAGAAACGTTTTCAACCATTTCACTTACCTCTGTTCACGATACCACTGACAGCATCTATAAATGCTTCATCTTGCATACCTCCTCTTACAAACTCTTTTAGGTTGTCCAGATAATTCCATCCATTATCATATGTCTGGAGAGAGCTTATCCAATAAAACATACCTGCTATCCACTTCAATTCAGGATGTTCACTTCTATTGCAGATTGCACTAGGATCTTTGCAAAAGTCAATCGTAGCGTACCTCGAGGCTCGTCCTTCATCAGCGGCCCGTTTCCCTAGGAAATAACTATTTTCAAACAAAGTATTTTCAAACAAAAGGTGAGCATGAGACAAATTCTATAATAAGAATCGAGGGAAGGAACTTACTTCAACATGCCAAAATTACATATTCCAGTTGTTTGAATAACGCCGCGTCCCCACCAACAACAGCCTTCAACGTCTGTTCGATTGCCACGATTCAACACTGGTTCTGAGTTGTCGTATCGTCCACCCTTTTGACCAGGATAATCACCGCAATATTCCGGCGGATCTTTCCAAGGAAAATCGCATTCATACGTGTAGTCCCAAAATCCTGTAAAAGGATATTTACTCTTCGGACCACAAAACAGTGGACCGGGGGCACCGTACCATGTTGCATGGGTCGTTGCCACCATTTCCATGTCTGGATCGACCTCACATTGAAAGTGTTCAGATCCACTTCCACACGTATAATCCTGGTAACTCTGTTCCAACTGTCCACAAGCATTTGACAAAGGATATTTACCATCAATAACATCCCAGTTGTTTTCATCACAACTATCATATTTGATTGTTTCTTTCATTGACTGTGCAAGGAAGGCTGCAATGTTGACCAATCCAATCTTCGTCCCTTCTTCTCCCGAAACATCTTCGCCCAAATAGAATGACATGTCGTTTACACCCTCAAGATACATAATTTGCAATCCTCTTATGAACCCATCATATCTATATTGTGTGCTTGGGAGCCAATCATTCCATGCAGTTTGATACAGAAGTAGCTTGTTGTCAATATCATGTCGGCAACTGTGTAGCGTATTTTCTATACCGACGTTGGCAGACGGAGATCGAGTTTGTGGAGGAAATGTAGGCGATGGCGTTGTTGGTTCAAGTCGAGCAGTAGGCGCTGTTGTTGGCTTTTTCGTTGGTCGAAGAGTTGGTAGGGGTGTAGTTGTGCATTGAACATCTGGAAATGATGTTATGGCGTTTCGGTTATTTTTAGATAACAGTATTTTGAACAAGATTTTGCAAGTAGCATACTTTTGCGTCAAAAATATGTGTGCATCACTTACTAGTTTCGAAATCGCAAACCGACAATTGTTCATTAAAGAGTAATCCTTGCTGACATTGATTGATTGGAGAAGCCAACTGACCAGCGGTGCATATGAAGTACGTTTTGCAGCCAGGACCCGAGACGTAACCCGATAAGCCTTCTGGACAAACGGGATCGTACTGAGATCTCGTGATGGGGAGATGGCCGGAGGAGAGGAGGAAAAACCACCACCATATCAAGAAGTTTTTGTTGTTCCTTTGGTTGTTGTGCATGGTGAGGAGGCTGTAGCTTCTGTTGGAATAGTTACATAATGCCGCCGCCAATGCATGAAGTATGAAGTATGTATTATCTATCAGGCAACACGCAATCTCAGTTTGATGCGCCCAAACAAATAGTAGTTCCCACGTACAATAGATGAGTCCCCGAAGCCCCTGCGATCATCGCAGGCAGCGTAAGAGGTAATAAAGCTCTTTCCAATATAATAAGCAACGACAAAGTATGTTCCGATCATCTTTCTTCTTCCTTGTTATTACTACTCCTTTGCTGCTGCTCATTGCCACCTTCTCAAGAAATGAACAACACATCATATGCTCAAATTTCGCCGTAGAAGCATTTTCAATCGTTCATACATCTTCTTCGTCATCACGTACACTGCCGCCGAAAAGAAAAAGCATGCATCATCCGTTTCGACATGACACTGGGAATAAGGCGAGCGCATACGATCGTGTGAAAACAAACACTTTCGGATTTGATGATGTTGACTCGTTGCAAAGTCAGCAGCAGCATCAGAGTGCCCTAACGACTTTAAGATCCGCACCAACTGATAGACAAGAAGATGGTGCGGAGGCAGAAGCTGCTTCGTCCTCATCACTCCAGGACATTTCCATTATCGTCTTTCCCCTCCTTCTGATTTATATCTCCAATCAATGGTCGCGCTACTCCATTTCCTACCTCGTGGACTTTTCACCTGAAAATGCAGCTGCAACCTTCACGGCCATGAACGTTGATTTACAATTCACTAAATCGCAGTATGGCCTACTTGCCTCTACGGCATTTACAATTCTCTTTGCATTTAGTTCGCTGATTGCTGGGAGTTTGGCAGATAAATATGATCGAAAACTTCTTACGTTATCATCTTGTCTAGTTTGGACAGTGGCAACAATGGCTCAAAGCCAGGCACACACTTACAATGAAGTTCTTATCGCACGCATCGTTATGGGTGGGGCATGTGCATTTGCCGCCCCCGCTGCATACACATTAATAGCTGATAAAATATCCAAGGATAAGCTTGCATTTGCAAATTCGCTGTATGGATCTGGAGTGTATCTAGGTGGAGCTCTTGCAAGTTTGAGTCTACTGCTAGATGAAAATGTCGGATGGAGGTGGACTCTAGGGGCTATTGGAGGGTTTGGGGTTGCTGCCGCTATTGTCGCGAGTATACTATTGCCCTCAGATGGCGAGAGAAATATCTTTACAGAAAGTCACAGTGGAGGAGAAGATGATGATGCGAGTAGGACAATGCAGCAATTAGATGGGGAGGAAAACAATCTTTTCAGCAGCGCAACGCAAATCGTCTCTATACCTCGAGTGCAGTTTATTTATTTAGCATCTTTCCTTCGTTTTTGCTCTGGCCTGATGATTGGAGTTTGGGCGGCACCTTATTTCAAACAAGCCTTTCCTGATGACGCTACTCAATATGCCGTTGTTAATGCATTTATTGTTGGTGGGATGGGAATGACGAGTGGTATAATGGGAGGGTATTTTGCTGATGGTTTGGGGAGATGGGTCAAGAATGAAGGTGAAGCATCTTCATCTGCTACAGCAGGTGTTACATCAATTCTTCGCGAGAACTTTGACGAAGAAACAATTCGCTTATTGCTCCCCATTGTTGGTTCTCTCCTCGCCATCCCAGCGTGGTATCAAGCCACACACGCTGGTACAAATTTCGAAGCCTCCATGTTTTGGCTCGCCGTTGAATATCTCGTTGCAGAATGCTGGTTTGGACCAACCATTGCCGTACTACAATCATCTGTAGGTGCATCAAGAACGGGTACTGCGCAAGGACTATTTGTGTTAACCGGAGCATTCGCTAATTCTGCACCGACATTACTCGGATGGATATATGGAAGCAAAGTTATTGATGCAACAACGTCGTCGTCAGAAGTTCTGGCAAGCCTTCTGTCTGTGGGTGTTTGTGCAGGGTATTTGCTGAGTTCTGTTTTCTTTCTCATTAGCGCTAGCGCAAGTGCAAATGGAGGGCTGCAGCGAGTATCTCAGAATACGAAAGAAGGTGAATGATTTCCTTCATCGTACTTGGATACAGACTGGAAAAGAAGACAAAACATTAACATTATCTACACCACATCTATTTCTTATTCTAATTGCAAGTATTTCAATACGCGTAGTACAGAAAAAAATACCAGTGTCCAGCTAGGTAACATGAAACGGAGCCAAGATATTAACATCAAGCGTTGTTTTCCTTGTTGTAAGGCCAGCCTTGTTTTATCATTTCATCCTCCCATTTTGTTATGAGTGGCCCAAATCGATCCACTTGATGAACCTGTTAAGCGGGGAAAGATGATGGTTGAAAAACTTTAGCGATGTTTGGTGTTGTACCTTTCTACTTATGGCCACTCACACACTTACCTGCGCAGATGGGGTTCCATCTTCATTGATAATCAAACCTGTGTTGGTGTTGATGAGGCCATACTTACGAGGTAGCCACTCTTTCCAATTATCATCGCGGATGAATACTTGACTAATGTCAACGCCCGCATCTTCAGCTTCCATTGTTGCGTTTTCAAATATTCGCGCTGCTTGGTATCCCACCACATGAATAGGGCCTTGTCGATGTGGGATGCTCACTACATTCTTCAACCGGTTCGTGTAATACAAATAATTGTGAATAGATTGATCATCGCCACGATTGTCAATGCGGCAATTTTCTCTCTGTATCCAATACTTAAACTCTTCCTCCATGACATCAATATACTCCAGAATACCCTCTCTTGACCCCATCACACTTCCACTGCACAGCACGGGCGTCCTCCCTATCTTGTGCTTCCTGCAAGCATAGACCGGCCAGTCTGTAAGCCAGTGCTCATTGTCGAGTTCTGGTGTCTCTTGAAAAACCATCAATGGGTGTACTTGATTCCTCTCCACGGCAGTCACAAAGGGATCCCTTTGGAAATATGCATCCCTGACGTCTGTCAAAACTACTCCATCAGTACAGGCAGGACAGTCATTCAACCAGTCTCTGTAGTAAAGAAACCGCGCCCATGTAATTTTGTAATCAGGGTAATCCTTAGGGCAATGCCATTCGTGACTCTTTTGCATATCGATTGGCACCCCTTTCTCACCAATGGTACCGTTGTATGTGCATTTATCGGCCCTTTCCACATACTTGATGGTCACATTTTGTTCCGCCAGATATGAAACAACATCGGAGGGGGCATCCTTAGCGATTGCAAGGATGATGTGACCTGAAAATCCTGTTGCGCGGAGGCTTCCAACGAATAATTCATACACCTGACGCCCATATCCACTTGCTAATCCTAAAACAGCAGACTTTGATGAGTCCCAATAAGACTTAGAGTTGGTCCGTTCAGTTATTGACTGAACATTGTTTTGGCTATACTTTTCTTCATCTTTTCTCACAATATCTTGCCACAACTTATGTCTTGCACGTCGCGCGTCTTCATTTAGGTAATAGATTGGTTTCGCTGTGCCTGGAATGCTATCGAAGCTGCGTTCTGCTTTTTCAGTGTGATTCCCCTCTGCACACGTTACTGCCAACAGCAGGTCACCTTCATCGTCTTGATTCCTCAAAGGTTTCTCATGTGCATTTGAATGAGGGTGCCCGTATGTAGAATATTTGAACCTTACCTCTTCACCCGACATGAAAAAGTTGTGGAAATGATAAGCAGTGGGTGAATTCCATTCATCGTTCTTTGATATCATTTCTCCTCCTGACTCTACTCGGATCTCAGGTGGAGTCCATAAGGGTATCGCCCTGACATGTTCAAAGGAGTCAAGATATCCGCCTCATATTGGGAATAATCACCCATATGACCATAGCCTTTCAACCTAGTACCATGTGAGTCCCACCTGTCTCGTTTGGTTGGTGGGTGCAGTTTGGTATCTCCGATATGATCTACACACTCTCCTAATATAGCATCTGATCATGAAACAAGGTTCCTTAGAAAACAAAAAAGATATCTCCACAGAGAATATTCATACGGCATGAGTAATTCAAACATCACTAACCTGGATGGAACCACCTCCTACCCTTCCAAGCGCACTCAGGACTAGACTCAAAAACCACTGTTGATGCAATCACCTTCGGTGACTTGCAATTCTGTCCAGGACGAAACTGTGGAACGTCACATATTTGTAATGCGCGGAGAAAGTCCCGAGAGAAGGTTTCATCAAGATCCCCAATCACAGCTACGTCATTGGGTTTCATGCCATTGAATTTCCATCTGTGTGAACTTACTTCCCTTTGAAAATTTTCAATGTCCAAATGATCAACCTGGCCCTTCATCATTGATGTTACATAGTAATCAACAGAAACTTTTGTTTTGGGACCATACAATTGATACAGCCATCTCAACTTTTTTGACGCATTCTCTGATCCAAAGTATTTCCACTTCTTTGGAGTAAGATTTTGGGTAGTATTGCTTTCAACGAGGGATACGGTGTGGAAAATGTTGTATTGTTCCATACTTGTGGCCTTGATAACTTCTGCGGAATCATCCGAAATCAAGGCTCCATAAAAGAGACGCCTACGCCTCAGCGGCATCATCGTGGCATTTGGAAAGCCAAAATTGAAGGAGGCACATCTTTTCTTCTCCTCTTCTACATTGATAACATCCGAATCGTCATCCAGCAGTTCCCGCTGGAGGGACGACCAAGATTCGGAACGATCAAACACTTGACTCTTGGGTATCTTCACTTGATGACTATTGAAACCAAAGAAAAAGCTCCCATGAGGAACATCAATTTTCTTGAGTTTGTTCATTTCTAAGTATGTCCAAATTATATCAGATCGCCGTCATCATTTGTTTTAGATTGTTTTAGGATAATTCATTGAAAGATCGTAGAATAGAAGGAGTAAAGTTAGAAACGAATGAACGTGAGTATAAAATATGTTATAGAGTGACTCTGAAATATTGACTTGCAATCCCCCCCTCTTACTCTTACCTGAATTGGAAGTGTCCCAATCCGAATCATCTTTTCTCACATTTTGACCATTGTGTGTCGGAGGGAGATGTGTATTGTCACCATGTTGGACGTGGCTATCCAAGTTGCGCGATGCCTCATTGTGAAGTTTGATAATTACCAAAGCAGATATGAAACTTATTGCAAACAATGCAACTATTCTACGTGGAGTTGAAGTGTACAAAGATC
>JALLBJ010000864.1:0-10884 GCA_036940105.1 Skeletonema potamos | reverse complement strand
ACCACCAATTGCAGCTTCTTCCAGATGGAATACTTTCTTCTTCTCATCCTTCTCAACACCTTGCCCCAACCGATAACAAATTGATAAATGATAATGCGCCTTAACATCACCCAATTCGGCAGCCTTCGTGAAATACTCAACTGCACTGCTATAATCCCCTTTCTCGATGTAATTTAGACCTTGATATCGCATCGCCACTGGATCATTCGCCTCTATTCTTTTCATTACATTTTCCTCCATTTCTTCATCCGTTGTTGGTAACAGTTTTCGACAGAATGGACATTTTTCAACCAACTTCGCTTGCAACTCGCGTATCACATTGGCATAACGACAGCCATTGCAAATCAGTTTGCTGCAGCATGACATCATGGTAGATTTCTCAGGATCAAGCGGCAGAGGAATCATGCAGATTGGGCAGTCACCATGATGGCTGCTTTCTGGTTGCTTGAACAACAACTCGTCACGTAATTCAGCCACCCGCTTCTTGCATGCTCGTTTATGCTGCGGCCTATGATTTTTCTGCATTTGACGCCGCAATATCGAACAGATTTGCAAGCGGTACATGTCGTCAATGTGATATCATCGCATTCTTCCACGCCGCAAGAAGCGCAACAAGATAATTTGTCCGCCTCATTCTCTTCGCTCATTTTTATCCTTATCGACGCTCCTACGAGATATTATCGTCAGTCAGCAGCTCTCGAAGATTTAGCAGTTGTTACCGACAAGATGAAAGAGTGTGATAAAAACGTCAATTGAATAGAAGTGGTGTTGGTGCTTGTTGGTGGTAGGTGGACGTCGTCGATGTCGTCGCAATGATGGACTCCCAATAGGGGAACAGATGTTGACATGACTCGTCGTCGTCGTTATCTAGGTCGTGTCACGGAAATTCGTCTTGGTGATGAGGATGAGATAGATGATGGTGGATGATTGGAGTATGTTGCAGGCCTGGGCACACAAGGGGGAACTTCTCTCACTATTGACCACTTCTTCTTGTATTTGTATTTGTATCTTGTGTCGCTGACAATTTTGGAGTGAGTTGTGAGTTACCGAGAGAAGGGTGGTTATGATAGGTGGGTAAAGATATGGGAACCAGATATATTTACGTTAATGGCTGTTTCAGGTCTCAAATAGGCTGTGCGTGCGGTGTTTCCCAACACTCTAGTCGATGTGAAGTTGTCTTCTATTCATAGAAGAGTGAAGTGGTAAGGCGTGATGCTATGGAATTGTTTGTGGAACCTCTTCGTCTTCGTTGTAGTAAATCCGATGATAGGCGTGGTCGTCTTAATTCGCAATGATCTGCTCACGACGCTTCGAGATATATCTACCATATCAAAGCAGTAGTTTCACCTCCCCATGTGGACTTACCCACAAAAATCGATGATGCAGCCGTAGCGCAGCAGCAGCAGAAAATCACCGCAATTCGTTGCTTTTCTTTTATGCACGGCTGCATAGTTCACAATAATCTTCCTCGTCGTCGTCGCAGGATGCTCTTCAAAAATGTGTTCACTCATCACTTAATCTTAATAAAAAACGAATTGAATAATTCTATCACAACGAGAGTTTGAGACTTCTTCAGAGTGTTGTTGTGAGATAAAGAAGAGGAGCAAACGCGTAGGGCATAGAAATAGAAGTGGAACAACGCTCATGATTAACAAACACACACTCTGAGTTTTTTCATGTACGATATTTCTGTAGAGATGTTCTTTTGCCAACCCATGAAGATCTAGAAGACTTGTTAATAAAATTGCGTTCGTCTCGATGTTATTTTGTCATTTGTATGTTCTACAAATTAGTCTGATTCTTGATAGCTTGATGATTAACTCTAACTCCCATTCTATTTTACATTTTATGTATGTGAGGCCAATGCCCCCTGCGCTGTGTTACAGCTTAATTTTTCTCCTCTCTCGGTGCCTCGACTTGGCTTTGCTCCTTCTCTAACTCCGAGGCTCCCTCCATCGTCAAGGTCAAGGATGCGGTGAGTGCCATTATCGATCGCTTCAAGTTCCAAAATGAAGTCATGCAGGATCAAGTCTGGGTGAAGCTCCCAAGACAGCCTCGTCTTGCGTTCATTTCCTTGTTGGATGCGTCTTGAGTCATTTCCTCTACGGCGCTTGTCTCGATTGATGTGGGCAAGGCTGCTCGAACCCACACTAGAGAAGGTTCGATTGATTGTAGCAAGAGCGTCCAAGTCGTCATCACCATCATGGTCATCTAGGTCTAGATCTCCTGACAAAAGCAAGAGAGACTTCCGGAGGTATTCATTTGAATACCCGGAGGTATTCATTTGAATACCGAGAGGAACGCATCTTGACCTTGTTGGTGGTGCTGGGACTCTCCAACAAGATCATACGTTGTTGGCCTCTCGTTCTCGTTTTCGTTCTCGTCGCCTAGCTGGGTATACACTTCATGTTTCGATTTCAAGTTTTCTGAAACAAAAGTTGTGTTGCTATAGCATGCATGTGCGCTTTCTTCGTTACACGGAGTGCGACGTACTTTTTGTAATCCCGACACGATGTCTCTTGTCGCTCAGAGGTCACTACTTAGAACCGCTGGCAGTGGACGGATGGTACTCCCGGGGACCTAACGCTAACGTGATTTGAGGCAGAGTTGAAACCATCCGAGACACATCTTTGTCTTTGAGGAATTTGTGACTTATGAGGCTGTAAACACATGGGCTTGGGGCTATGACTTGTGCTTGTGGGGATGGGATGGATAGGAGTAGGAGCCGCTCAGCCACGAGCCACGAGCCACGAGCCACGAGCCACGAGCCACGAGCCACGAGCCACGACAGTTTGGTGTCTATGGGCATTTCCATTGTTGGGACCTGTTGGACTGCAAAAGACTGCAAATCCCTTTTCTAACCCTATGTAAGATAGAGCATACTTTACATAGCATAACTTGAAATTCTTTCTCTCTCCCTCGATGTAATAAAAACAATGGCAAAAAATCTGAGAGTGAGAGTGAATGCCTGGGGGAGGGGTACTTATGTCCTTTTATCGAGGCATCTCCCACCTCACACTCTCATCCTCATATGGCAAGCTGTTGTTTCTGCTATTGCTATATATATACATATACTGGCAGTACTGGATCGGATCAACAATGCTGCACACGACAGTGACAGGGATTACTTCTCTAGATTATGACATGTCAAATAGTGTCAAAAGTAAACTAGTCCCCACATCAAAACATACAGTACACAAAAAAACACTCTATCTCTATGCTTGTTGAAAGTCAGCCCATGTTTCTTCTTCTCGGGCTTCTCTCTTCTGCAAAGATGATAGTGAGTTTGTGGTTAGAATCTTGCTTCCTATCTCCAAGCATTTCTCCAACAGTTCATCAATATCCATTGCAGCTCTGTTCTCTTGAGCAGCGCAGTACTTATCCAAATTTTCCTTTACCGACATACTCATAGTAATACTGCTAAAACAAAGCGACAACCTTCCATCTTTTAGAATCCCATCATCTCTTCCTTTGGGCGACTCTGCCATGGGACAAACAACATGCACTATTTCACCCGCAGAGGCAGATGCAATAATCGTCGACAGAGGGACGACAGCAAGAATAGTGCAACGGTTGGCATCTCCCTTTTTGCATCTAGCAACGAAAATCTCAGACGGATCAACCACCAACACCAGTCCCGTTTCTGCTCGCCGCCGCTTTTGGTTGTGTTGCAATGAACAGGGGAACGATTTTCTCCCACGCAAATCTATATCAGTGCCTACGTCGGGGATACGATTTGCCTGCACTCCTCCTATTGAAAGGAGAAGCTCATCGGCTTCCTCTATCGTACAAAAGGACAACCCGTCTGCTTCGCCGTACCAGCGCTTGTTCGTAATTGGACGATGCCCTGCCATAGCAGTAAAGCGAGAGTAAAATTCGTCGACGCATCCAACAAGTGAACGCTGCAAAAATCACAAAAGAGAATGAAAAAATGAGTCTTACTCTCAAGTGAGGAAGAAGAAACAGAAAAACAATCTTTGTTTGACGTACCAAGTGGAGAGTCAGGCGAATAGCACACTTAGCCGCCTTATCCTCTGCGCTTTCAGTGGATGTTGGACCCGAACTCTGCAGCAGAACATTGGCGTCATCGATGAAATTCGACGGGCGATAATTCTGGATACAGCTTGCCATCTTGATATTGTTCTCATAATATGTGCGACTTCTACCAGAGTGAAAGCTATCGTTATTTGCCTCAGTGGGAACATAACGTCGATTGAATTCCGCATGGAAGTATTCTTCTAAGGAGTAGTCATCCCCAGCCAGCCGCTTGGTAAATGAGGCAAAGTACATCAGGGATGAATTCAATGCCTGTAAGAATTTCGATGACTTGTAATAATGATCGAAGGGAACGACGTCGAGGCACTCCCCACCTTCCGTCCAAGTGTGAAAAATGATACGTTCCATTAACATCAAACCCAACGACGAAACGAACTCAACTGCCACGCTCAATGTTTCATTCGTTCTTTGATTACCTCCAGCTTCGGCACCGCTAGCAGAACGTTTGTAGTTTCGAGGAGACGTGGTCAGTCGCCTATCTTTTGCATCTGGATTTTCTTCTGTATTCGAAGATAGAAATTTCGCCAGAGCCTCCTCAAATGGACTAACCTGCGCATCATCGTTTGGCGATGGCAAAACCCCCAATTTTTCTAGTGCCTTGTCATCGAGTTCGTCATTCTCAAGTATAGTCCCAAGCAGCATCGACGCAATAATAGCTTCATCACCAGCCAACATTTCCAGAAGAGAAGCTCTGTGTGGGCTAGGCACAAACGCATCATCCTTAACTCCAGCACCTGCATCTGCTTCTTCACCACCGCCAGTCGTTGCAGCCTTATCTCCTCCATCCGAATCTCTCTCCTCATTGCTAACAATCGCATTAATGAGAGGGGTAACCTGAAAGAAATCGTTGCCACCATCTGCAAAAGAGCCAAACAAATTGTCGTCATCTCCACACCAAGCAAGTGGGTATTTGGGATGCAACAATGCCGCACCAACCAAACGAATGAGAGGACGATAGCTCACCATCGCGAACAGTTGAGTTAAGAACACAATCGATACGCGTATCTCAGACTTGGCCTTGCAATGTTCCAAGGAGTCTTTCTTCGCCGCCTTGCTGCCGGCATCACTGCTTCCATGATCTGATGTCGTCGTCTCAACAATAACTCTCAACGCACGATTCCAATGCAACAAAACCGTTCCCACCACAACCTCCCTCATAACCCACTCAACAAGTCTCACATTCCAAACTCGAATCTCACATGAAAGCAAGTCATCCAAGAATCCGAACCAGTACTGTAATTCGGAAAATTGACTTGCTGCCAAATCGACATGACGTTGGGTAGCTTCTGCCTTGGCCTCCTGGTTGTGCTCAGATGATTTATCCATTGCGATCGATGTCATCATCAATCGAACACAGCGATGATAGCATGTTTTGAGATTGGAGCAAATGTAGGGGAATAGAACTTGTTGCTCAATAGTTGCATTGGGAAAGGATGATGCTGCAGGTGCTAAATGCAATGGCGATGCTAACGACGACGACGACGACGACGATGGGAGCATAGATGACAAATTATTGAAGGGAAAGGATGATTTTGTTCCACAAGGCAATAATGACTCATCCGTGAATACTTCTCCCACGAGAACTGCCCTAACATCCGGAGAAGTGACACGGCATAGATTCAAAATAGCATTCATGGCCGTAGTTCGAACCATACATCCATCAACGTCACGTAAGGATGATCCGGGTGAGTAACAGAATACTTGAACCGCGGCGTAGAGCAATGGAAGGTAGGTTTCCGACGTCCCCTCCTTATCGTCACCACCACCACCACCACCACCACCACCACCACTCTTGGAGGACGAGGAAGAAGGACGTTGACACAACAACAATGGGATCAAACCCCGTCCCTCGTCCCCACGTAACTTCATCACCAACCCACGTAACAATGTAACAAACGGGGGGAGCATCTCATCCAACGCCTCCTCCCTCCATTGACTTAGTGGCAACATTCCCATAATCAATTCATTCATGTAATTATTCGATAGCAGAAACGTCAACGATAGAGGACTAGTCGTATTGAGCAATAGCATCGAAATGGTTTGCAGGATTTAGGACTTCACCGATGCCGTCCACGACACACCCGAAAATAGTGACGGTGGTGGTGGTGGTGATGATGATGATATAATATCTTTCTTCTTGTCCTTGTTCCACCACTCTTCTTCATCATCTTCCTCTTCATCACTGTCATTATCATTCTTCTTCTCATCCATCCAAGTTATAGGCGTAGGGCGAGTCAAAAATGAATCCACTAACAGCGGCAACACATTCTTTTCACAAAAGTAGGCAAATACTGCCTCTGAAACTTCCAACTCTTCCTCATCATCCTCATCCTCTCCTTTCATCACCACTGGAGTATCCACCATGACTGAATTATTATTATTATTATTATTATTACGATACGATGATTTGGATGATGATGCTGCTACCATATCGGCGAATAATTGACGTCCCTTCCGACGTTCACTTACACACAATATTTCCGTAATACGTTTGAGTGAGTGACAGACTCGTACCTCACTATTTTGTGCCGTGTTATGGCCTGACATTATGGTATGAACCTTGTTGTTGTTGTTGTTGTTGTTGTTGCCAGCACTACTAATACGACTACTGCTAGTAGTAGTAGTACTACTACTACCCAATGATTGTAGCAATTGTTGTTCATATGGAGTAGTGGGTGAATATGCCGAACGTAGATGCCAAGTAGTAGCAGTAGTAGTTGTTGATTTGATAAGTGATTCAAATGTCGACATTGGTGGTGGTGCTGGTGAGTTGATGGAGGAAGAAGCGTTGATACTACTTGATGATTTCATAATTGTTGCTGCTGTTTGTTTCGTCGTCGTCGTCGTCGTTGCCTTCTTCTTTGTGGAATTGTTGTTGTTGATGTTGTTGTTATTGCTGCTGCTGCTGCTGCCATCGTTGGTATGTACTGAATGAGTGGTCCTATTAGCTATAAATGACGTTGATGATGATGACGATGATGGCGCTTGATCTGATGAAAGTACGACAGCAGCTTCATCGTAGTCCTTGTCATGATGATGATGATGATCATGATCATCATCATAATCTTCGACATCTGTTGACGGGACCGGAGTAAGAATGGCAACATCAAACAACATTTCATCATCATTTTCTTCTCCCTTCTCTCCTTCATTGTTGTCATCATCATCTTCTTGAATGGAGAATCGCTCATCCAGATGTAGACTATCCAACGAAGTAATAATACCCTCTGCTTCATTTAACTTGAATTGCTGCTCCTCGACAATGTCATTTACTTTGGTATCTTTCTCTACTTTTTGTACCACATCTCTCATCACAGAAGTAGTAATAGTAGTAGTAACCCCTCCCGTATGATATCGTCTAACACCATCTCTACTCCAATCCCCTCCCATAATCCCCCCTCCTCCCCCTAGCAACATTGTTGTTGTTGTTGTTGTTGTTGCTTTGTTTCGTCCAATCATCATCTGTTGTTTCAATCCATCACTTAATTTCACCACCCCCTTCCCTCCTAACTTCTTGGTAGTATCATAATCATCGGGAGTATACGAATAATCATACCCCATATCATCAGTACCATTTACAGTAATTGTTCCTGTATTCTTCCATCGAAAATTGGCATTGGACAAAGCAGTCGTATTATTATGACTATCACTGTTGTTGTTGTCGCTGTTGTTGTTGCCAGTGCCAAGTTCATGATGCAACGGTGCCAACTCTTCCAATAGTGAGGAATATAATTTACGTAAATTGGATACACTGATTTCTTCCATTATTATTATACCCCCCCCCTGCTGCTGTTGTTGTTGTTTAGAGGTAGTAGAAGCAGCAGCAGCAGGTGAGGATGTCTTTTGGGAATGCAGCATATCCTAAATATCGTATCTCTCTCTAGTAAAAGTAGTAGTAATATTTTATGCCATGAACATTATGGGGGAGGAAGGGGCGGCGCGGGGCCAAAGCCAAATCTTTCGGTAAAATGGGAGCGCCTTTACAAGATCGGCATTTTCTCGTGTGGGGCGCCACACCAGTTTCGACATTTTTGGTGAAAAAAAAAATGGGCAATGTTTTTTCGTGCAAAAAAATGGCAACCCTTCCAATGACATCCACCACCACCACCACCATTCTTTGATGATTCATTTTAGTAGATAGTATGAACTTTTACAACAACATGTCCTCGTTTCCAATGTGCTCTCCGCCCCCCCACCACCCCCGATCGATTTCTCTTCTCAGCTGCCTTACCCTAAGTATTCAGTGATGTGCTTTGAGAAGATATTGTTCCCCCCCTTCTTGGTTGAGAGAGATGATCACTACATAATAATATCATACACCGCTTTTAATCTCAAAGCAAAGCAATCGAAACGAGTGAACAGTGATGACGTTTATTTTGGAACTTTTTTTTTTTTAACTTTCCCTCTCTCACAGAAACCAAAGACCCATATCTTCCAACATCTTCTGCTTCTCATCCAATCCCGAAGACCAGTTTGCATGGAAGACAACTATATCAGTCAATTCTTTGCGATAACGATGGTACATCCCGCCATTTGGGAAGATATAACTATCGAGAATCGTATGAGGAGTACTGTGATTGGCCATTCTAGAATTTACCCTTGACTGGTCTATGTGCCAAAAAGGAGGGACTGTGCTCAAGAAATATCGGATAGATGCCAAAAAGTGTGAGTATTTCATTCAAGATATAAGAAATGGAGTTTTAACAAACAAATGCTACCAAACAAAACTTTGGTACTTTATTTCAAATTCAAACGCTCAAAACTCACCTTTGATAATATCATCAATCAGCTCTAAATTGTCTGCGGTGGCTTTCCAATACATGAATCCTGAGTTAATGTCCAATTCATAATTTGTTGGGTTGGTATCGTTTTGCGCAACAATATCTCCTCTTGCACCCGGAAATGCAAAATAGGGTCTTGGATCCTTGTGAAATGCCATATCTGTATCTGTGATGAAGGCATCGGCGCCGCAAGATAATATATCTCGCAGGGCATATACATCTTGCTGTTGATCAAGAACCTGTGTTCTACACTCCCCCATAGTTGAACCTTATTATCAATCTCTTGGAATCTAGCACTGTAATTTGATTTCGTAGCATTATCACTTGTCAACAAATAAGAGTCAATCTGCTCCAACGATTCTGGCTCATCTCGTTGCAATTGATGAAACAAACGTTCTAGGTATGGAACACATACATAACGGCCATGCAACTCGGTCACATTGGCCAACATGGAACAAACATCTGTCCCAACTGAGAGAACTAATGGCTTCCATGAGAAATTATTTCGAATCATGGAGAGTAACACATTGTGAAGGAATGGAAAATGACCGCTGTTGGACACAAATGCATGAATCATTGTCCTGTCATTTGTACCGCCTGTAGCTAATGCTTTCTCCAGGGAATTGCAAAATGGGGTGTCTGCGAGGGTGAATGTCGATGTAGCTGCTCGAATATTATTTGGTTCCATTGATGATGCAAAGGAACTTAATTGAGGTGGTGTGACCGTCAGCTTTTCATAACTGTCAACGATGGATAAAAATTGGATGACAGTAAGAACAGCTATCATAATTAACAAGAAGGACGACAGAAGACGTCGTCGTCTTTGTTTCCCATTGCCGATTGGCCTTGGCATCTTCAAAGTTGTGGTCGCGGAAGTTATGTCTATGGTTGGTTGGTGGACTTCATTTTAGCTGAGTAGGTTCTATCTTTTGACTACGCGTTGTGTAACAATTGAAAAAATAGTTTTTTGCGTGTATCCTGCGAGATCTTTGCGAGCTATTTACGTTTCTACGAGAGGTCTGGTACGAACCTACGTAGGAATTGAAAATGACGGCTGCTGCCTCATCACAATGTCAAAAAGCCTTTGCTACCACCACCACCACCCCCTACGTGCCTTCCCCATGATGTCCTCCAGCGACCCCACAGACTCCGGCAACGATTCGGATTGCTCCTAGCTGGGACGCCACCGCCAAAGGGTCATCCCACTACAGGGTCGCCTTTGCAATCCTCAAAGGAAGATCACATGGAAGCCCAACACCAACACTTGACACCCAACGCAATCATCTCAAATCCTTCATGGGCCAACCCGGTGGGGATTATTTTACAAAGTATTGGTTGGAATCCACATCAAATGTACCTAGGATCCGCAAGAAATGTGTCAAAACCATTCAAAACCATCCATTTTAGGTAGATATATCTAAACTAATTAACTTTGTATTTATTTATTTAAATCTTACTGGGGCACTTGTTTAGATTTAGATGGTCGGATATGGTACAATTCTTTGCCTTATTGAGGGGTGCTGGCAGTTCATTAGCACCTCCTTTTGCGTTGTCTGTAGCATACGTTTTTACTTTTACATCGTTATTGTTATCCCTTTTTGCACTCATAATCATAAAGCTCACATATGTTGGCTGATCTGTTTTCTGAGCACGTGAGCCACCATAGCCGTAGATGAATCGTAACCATGGTTGTACATTTCTTCTACTCGTCGCTCGTATATTAACAATTATGATTAATTCTTCCTCTCAATTATATCGACATAATCCTTTCCTTGTAGTTGTAGTAAGAACAGATTCCGACGCCAAGTGATTGTTCTACAAAGAAGTTACTCCCCACTTTCCTTGTAGTTGTAGATGTAGATTGTAGTTGTAGTAAGAATAAGAACAGATTCCGACGCTCGGGTTTGGGTTTTGGCATTGTGTGTCTCCCGTCAAATGGATTCGGCGCAATGACAATGCAAACAAACTGCGTGGCATCCTCTTTCTACGCAAATATTTGAACTCACTGTATCGGGAGTCCTTGCATGAGGATCCTGAGCCCGTAGAG
>JALLBJ010000863.1:0-10852 GCA_036940105.1 Skeletonema potamos | reverse complement strand
TCGTTAGCGAGTGTGTATTGACGGAATTAGTAATAGCCCCTTTATCCCCGTACGGGCCAAATAGCGATTGTACAGTAGGAATAGTATGTTGAATTACTCGTGTTCCACCTTAAGTATCATCTATCCTCTCTTCCTCTCAGAGAGGAACATCATAAAAAATAATAATATCTAGATAGATAATAAGTAACACACTATTATTTGTATGGTAATACAGCCCAACGCGAGCTCCCGGTCCCTTTAAAGTTTGTTGGAGAAGGGATCAATAACAGCAAATCCCATTTACAGGTTCTTGACAACACTATCATCATAACGCGGAACACAAACCCGATTCATGTAAACATGATGAAAC
Source organism: Skeletonema potamos (assembly GCA_036940105.1). NCBI lineage: Eukaryota > Bacillariophyta > Thalassiosirophyceae > Thalassiosirales > Thalassiosiraceae > Skeletonema > Skeletonema potamos. The sequence goes on along the minus strand of JALLBJ010000863.1, from coordinate 10,503 downwards.
CCAACAACGATGATGTGCCTCTCATCGGCCTGGATGATTTGATGACGCTCCAAACGATGATGGAGGGAGGCGGCGGAAATGAAAAAATATATGATGAGGGCGTCGCCGCTTCAACCGGCGCTTGTTTCGGCCACTCTGGGATGAACAACAGCAACAACAACACCATCATCCAGAAATTAGTAGGAAACGCTGCCACTAATTTTGATACGGCACAAGGGGTCACTGCTACGTCGATGATGACGAATAATAGCATGATGAACACGAACTTTTCTCAAGTATTTCAAGTGGAAACTGGAGAACCAACTTCTAGTATAATTAATAAATTACAATACCACCAACATAGCAACAATGGAGGAAACCATACAAGGTCGTTTTCAGAGCCGATGCTTACTGCCGTGATGAATGTGATGGAAGAATCCATTGGATATGCAGGACTTGCAGGGAATCAGACAGTAGCTTTGGCTGGTGATAATGGCAGGCGTAATTCGGAACCAGCGTCGACTGTATTTGATGACTTGTTCGATCAGCTCTACAATAATGATGACCCCGATAGCGGACGAGAAGATATGTTTGCTGATGGGTTTCACTCTCCGCCGCCAGAAACAATGATACCAGTTGCAACAAAGAGATCATCAATCACACTAGGACAGCAAGCTTCAAGACCACGATCATATTCAGAACCTCCGAATTGGGATCTCGTTGATGAGAATGAATACAAAGTTAAGGATTTCGTTGATACCCATGAGCGTTTTCCGATAGAAAACAAGGCGACGGTAGGGCAAACAAATCTACTTCGGCCGCAGCCATCACGGCATCTTCTTGACGCAACTACTTTTTCTTCCACCACGACGACGGGCGAAGATTCTGGCCGAGCTAAACATGCTTTTGATCCTTATCCGGATGAACCTTCAAAGCCACGGGCATGTTCAGAACCTCCAAATTGGGATCTCTTTGATGAGCCTGACCCTTTTCTGGTGGACAAGAAGGCGGCGGAATGGCAAACAAACCTAGTGCCGCCACAGCCAGCACGAAATCATCGCGGCACAACGACTTTTGTTGTTACCACGAAGACGGGCGAAGATTCTGACCAAGATAAACATGCGTTAGCTGCTTATACTGATGAACCAGGCCGCTCAAGGCAGCGAAGAAGCAACGCGCCTTACAAAAGAAGTCGATCAGCAGATCCAGTACAGATGCAGTCATTTTTTAACGATGATGTATCTTACCTTAGCGATGATCATCATCAAGCAAACATTTTTGAGTACCTTAATGCTGAAGAACGGCAACAGTTGGAAGGATTAGGTTTCTATTCCCGTGAGGTACCAAAACGACGTCGTTCAGAACCTATCCTAACTGAGGATTTCTTCTCTGAATATTATGGCGGAGGTAACGAATCCAGGCAAGACATGACGAACATTTTCACTTTTAACCCTCCCCCCGAGACTCAGTCTCTTGCAGAAACCGGCCACAGTAGGAAGACTTCAGATTTGATTCAAATAATGCTAGGCGGGGAAAAGGTTGACAGAGCTCCACGAAATTCATATGACACGAAGGGTGAAGCAACGAGCAGCATTAGACATAACGGTGGAAATGCTGCCGATGCCCAAATTACCCAAGCTCTCCCTAATCATGGTATGTCATCACAGGTAATCGATCAATATTTGCCAGCATCGAGTCATCGAATAGTGCCGATCGCTAATCAGCAAACACAGCAGCTATTATCAAGCCATGGCAATGTCAATGCTATGCATTACAATCCACTGTACACAAACCCCCCTATGCAACAGAACATGAACATGCCATATACGATCCCAAATACTGATCTATCTGTTGCCGATGTGCAACAACCTCCACAGTCATTTTTGAATCCCAATATCCCCTCTATGACGAGCAACGAAGATGAGTTAAACAATATTTTGGACGCTGTCATAGAAACACAAAACAATCTCCAACTCCTTCAATCCGTGGTTGCTCAGCAGCGGGATTCTCAAGATGTTGAAAGCATTACAAAGGCGTTCGAACTTACAGCGGCTTGTTCGCAGTTCGTTTTGCTATCGCAGTTCCAGGAAGCTCACAAATTGTTGAACCAAGCCTGGACGCACATCAAGATTTTAGAGGATCGTTTAGCGTTGTCGGGATCATCGGCTAGTTCTTTAACTGAATCTTTTGGTCCAAGCCTAAATGAAATTCCACAATCGTCATTGACTGAGCCATTGGGTCCGTTGCGTCTCCCAAGGAAGAGCAAAAAGAAGAAAGCACCGAAAACACCCGAGCCATCCGAGCTCGAGGATTTGAAGCTGGAACTTCCACCTCCATGCAAAGATGACCCGGATATTATTATGTCCCGTCTGAATGTACTAATGGAACGGACTATCATGTCTCAGAAAATGCTTGAACAGTATGATAAGCAGAATGGTCTACCAAGATCACACGCGCAAACCATGGTCAATAGTAGTCGAAGTCGGAAACAGCTGCAAAAGGGCGTAGTCCCATCATTTGGAAGACCGCTCGTCCACGACACATTTTTTGAAAGAAAGAAGGATAAAGCAGTGAGTGCAATTGAAAATGAAAGAACAGGAGCTAGCGATAGAAAACTCCAAGCGTATGGAAATGAAGTTGGCATGAGTGATTTTGCTTTTGGATCAACCGTTACTCACGGGGAAAACTTATTTGGAACAAAGTCACAAACTGAACCTGAGAAAAAACTTGCAATATAGTATTGTTGTATTGGTCTGTTCATACATATAAACAACCTCTGCGAGAATTTGGCTTTATCTCGTGACTATGTAGGCTGGAGAGAGTGAATACCTCTTAACTTTATACACCCGCCACTAGCTGCTTTGGAAGATTTGATTACGTCTCAATAAGTGCTTAAAGAAGAAATATGACATACGCTGGCTGCACATGTGTTGCTCATTTCCCTCTCTTCTTGTTACACGTTTCTCAGGGGACAACATACTTGTGAGAAGAAGCAACGGTACGTAATCTGCTGAATAGAAATGTTATACGCCTTAAAAAAGAGCAAGTGACGCTGAACAAAGGTGGAGCTGGGAGCTAGCACATCTCATATCTCTATTACATGTTTAATTTACTGGACCAAAATAAAGTGGAATGCTGAGGCCAATGATACCAATCCTAGTTACTATGTATTACATACACCCAAACCAATCCTATTTGCCTTGAGCATTATCGGACAACATTTAATATAATTGCACTGAAAATTAGCGACTACTACCGTACCATACCAATAGAAACTGAAAGACACCACACCCCAACACGGGCCTGGGTCCTGAGCCTGAGTCCTGGCCTGGGTCGGTCCTCCTGTCTCTCCTGTCTCTTCTCTCTCCTTTACTATTTAGCGAATTTTGGCGAGCGGAGGATCATGGGTTACAGGATAACGGCCATTTTTCTCTCAATATTTATGTACTCCGCGGTGCGTTGGAAACCAGGGCGAGAAAAGTGCTGTTCTCCGGTAAATCGACCACCGCTTCCCCATCAACCGCCCAGCCAAACCACCGCACCGGCGCTACCACGAACAACAATTCGGAGGAGCTAGATTTTGACGTGAAGGAGGTGTTGCCGTCGACTTTTAAGGACAAGAAGAACTCTTGGTTGTTGGCAAGTGAGCCCTGCTACTCATTATATTCGTAAAAGCGTTGCGTTGTTGGCTTTGCCACTAGCAGAGGAGCTTACACTGACCAGATTCTTGCGACGGCCTTCTCACTGCTCAGCATTGTTTGTATTGTGAGGAGTAAAGCTACTTATTTGCATGTCTGGGGCCGCTTCAGCTGTTATCTTCCTGCTCCCCTACCTGCACAATAGAGGTTTGGGGTTCATCCGCTGTTCTCTTGATAGTTGCCTGCCGATAAAAAGTTCTCGCCTCGTGTGAAAATAAAGGATGCCTTTCGAATTCGCAGACAGCCCCCCTTCGAATGCGGGGCGCAAGCACCGTCGTGGAAGAGGTTCGGGCTCGCATTCTTCCTTTGGCGCATCAACAAAAGGAGGAAAATATTCCTCTGCTGCGTCAACTTCGCTGAATGCCCTGCCAACTCCCAGCTCAAAAAACATTGAACAAGATCAAAATTCATGTGCGGGGTCATTAACATACTCAGCATCTTCCTCTGTATTCTCCGCCCAAGACAGTGCTGATTCTAGTTTTGCAGAGATCATCAAAATACTCGACACAGAAGGGGGGGAAGGCGAAAGCAAATTCAAGGCCTTCATGTCGGAACGCCCCGATCGTCTTCACAACGCATGTGGGATGGATGCGCCTGCAGTGGCTGGATGGATGCAGCGTGTAGAGGAACGATCAAAAGAAAAGCAAAAGCTAAGACGACAAGAGCAGGAGAAGTCAACTTCTATTGTGGCTGCTGAGATGCAATATTCGAATGATGACAGTTCTGATGATGAAATGAGAATGTTGGGGACTATGTAAGTGCTTCGCATGGTGTCATCTTTTATGATCCAGAAATCTCTTTACTCACCCTTAGCAATTCGACATAATTTACTCTCTCGTTAACAGAGGAGGGGATGCAGATGATGACTTTATTGTGGCTGTCAAAAAACAACCTCAAGAAACATTTGTCAATCAGGCATTCCGGACGACCACCCCGCCCCCTAATTCAAGACAAAGACGAACATCAACACCACCAGGTGGATTACCATTTGTAAGAACGAGTTCTCGACACTCCAAGAGTTCTTCTGATGGATCCTTTGGCACACCTGTGCCAGCTACTCCACCTTATGCGAATCCTCATTCCAAACCACCAGCTCGTGGTCGTGGTACACATTCCAAGTCAAGGGGGTCTAGTGACATTAGTGAACCTGTGTACAAAAATTTCTGGATGTGTGGGTTCACAGATGCGTTTAAATTTGATGGATTCAAGGATTAGACGTTCTAGGGTATGCAATGCAATTACTTTGCAGGGCTGTTTGATTGTTTTGATTGACTATATTGGCTCGAGTGCGAAACTGTTATGAAAGTCCCCCACAGTTAAATAGAGAACTGAAACTTATGTTAATTCATGTGGTTACATGTTACTACACTTCAGTATCTTTCTTTTGAGAGTATTCGTCAAAGTTTTTCTTGCTTCTACCAATGCAGTGGTTTTACCAACTTGACATTGGAACACTTTGGCAATTGAAGATCATCTGAAAACAAGCACCAACAAGGAGACAAGCATGGACTAATGAGAGGGACATCACCACATGTTGACAGCCCCATGAGAAAGCTACTATTACTTCATTTATCTTTATGAAGCCTACCTTCCGTCCCACTTCGCGTTGAATCATTCACAGCGAGAGACAGACCGAATTGAGAGGTCTGTACGCAACACCTGTTCAGAAAAGGAGAGAAGCGATACTAAGCGATAGAACACGTCACAATGTCGGAATTGGTACAAAATAGCCCGATCTTTTACTTCCACATCGCTCCTCCACATCCGTCAGCGGTTCTTTGCCTCCTCGCTTTTTTCCTCAATGGTGCACAAGAAGTGTAATACACCATAACATTGCAACAATGAAGCTCTTCTCTGTCCTCTCCATGGCCCTATGCGGCTCTGCCGCCGCTTTCGCCCCGGCACCCGTCAGTGTACACTCTCGCGCCGTCGCCCCATCCAATATGGCCGTTGCCGATGGAGAGTTCTACATCGACCAGAACCGTAGAAACCTTATGAACTTGATCCTCGTTGGATCAGCCGCTGTTACTGTTGGTGGTCTTGCTGTTCCTTACATTCTCTTCTTCCTCCCCCCCTCGGCTGGAGGTGGAGGAGCAGGAATCTCCGCTAAGGATGCTCTTGGAAACGATCTTTTCGAGAAGGAATATCTTGCTACCCATAAGGTTGGCGACCACTCGCTTGCCCAGGGTCTTAAGGGAGATGCCACATACCTTATTGTAAAGGACGATGGAACTCTTGAGGATTACGGTCTCAATGCCGTATGCACCCACTTGGGATGTGTTGTCCCATGGTCTGCCGCCAACAACAAGTTCATGTGCCCATGCCACGGATCTCAAGTGAGTTTTTGGATGTGTGATATTTTTTCAGTAATTTGATTTTGCCATTCTAATGTCACAATGCATCTACTTTCTTACTTTTTTCTTAGTATGCTCCCACTGGAGCTGTTGTTCGTGGACCAGCTCCTCTTCCACTCGCTCTTGCTCACCGTACAACTGACGAATCCGGAACTATCATCTTCTCCCCCTGGACTGAGACTGATTTCCGTACTGATGGCAAGCCTTGGTGGACTTAAATCGGTTATGTCGTAACATAAGAAGCTTCTGTACATTGTGTGTGTTTGGGCTAACTGTTGTCTTTTTAGAGAGGCGATGATTTAATGCCTTTTCACATGTCATATCATGCCTTTTGCTCTACAATAAAGCTAAATGTGTGTAGCAATACAGTTGGTTCGATCGCAAATATGATAAATTTATCAAGCTTTTTTCACATAACCACAGGGATAATCGTCTTGCACTAATCTTCAGTTGAAACCGCAGTGTGTAGTGGTTGACCCAGATTGTGTTGCAGATTGGACATTAGTCAACTCCATCAAAATCGTCATCGCAATAATCTTCTATGGAAAATTTACTACGGGATCCTTTACTTCGATATCCAGTAGAGTTGGTGACTGGTAAAGGATCTTCTTCCAAGTCAGTCTCTACAATTCCAAGCCTGGCTAGTCTCCACTCCAACCTTGGACAATTAAAACCTTGTCCACCCAGAGCATCAATCCCAATCAATTGATGCTGCATCTTTCCATACCGATAACAAAACAGCGTAGGTAAATTCTCTGTTGGCCAATTCTCTATGGCAGACGTTGAAGAAATGAAAACAAACTTTACTTGTTCAAACTTCATTGCTAACTCACGTATTGTTTCTTCCACGAGATCACATAACTCATCATGCCGAGCAGATAGAGAGGACGTATGCCTAGTAAGGTTAACTATCACCCATGTGCCATACCTGCTTGCTTCGTTAACTTCGCGATTCCAGTCTGATCGTGATATATGCATTACATCTCCATATTTAACTGTATTCTTGTCTTTTTGCAGTTCTTTTATTCTCTGTTGTCGATAGCTGCGGATGAATTCTTCATCATCGTCATCTGATGTTTCTTCGTGATTGTTACGACTAGATTGCTGATCATCTCGATTTCCCTCTGCGTTATTGAACTTTATATCGGCTAGTCTACGAGCTTCTTCTGGCGATGCACCTTTGGCAATCATCGCCTGCTCGAAAGTGACGATTCCTCTTGACATGAGAGCATCATCAAACTCTGTTGTTGCTGTAGAAAAGCCATACGATGGCTTATCCATGGAATAATTTGTTACTCCCCTTCCCTCCATTGTCTCGTATGTTGTTCAAGATTGTTCTGATGAGAGAGGAAATCAATACAGAGAGATAGTAGAGATAATAGATAGTAGAGAAATCTGCACGTTAGACGATTTGACATTATTATTAGATTACTTATTGTAGGTTTTTGGTTTATGTAACGGTATACCAGTATGTACGATACACATCTCTGATACGATGATATGAGCAATATTTATCAGGAGCGATTCAATGAAATCTCATCTCAAGTGCATTGCCAACACGCCCCGGCCGCATCAGAAGCAGCTACTTATCATCACTGAGAGGAGCAGTTAAGAGAGGAGAGTCGTCTGAGAGTCTCGTGATGATTCACGAAAAGCAAGTGCGGCAGTTTTGTGCAATTCACTGCGTGAATAATTTGTTGCAGTTGTCTGAAGATTCCGATTGTGTTGAGAATGAAGGCGTTAGCCTATCAGGTGGTCAACGAAAAAATATAATAAAAGAGTGGAGTTGTCACGGGAGATTGTTATTTCGCCAACAGTGGCTGAGAGGAAGCGATTTGCATACAACAAGAAGTGACGTGAACAACACCAGCAGGAGCGCGGAAAGAGTGAATTGGAGTGTTGTCGCTACACAATCAGAATTTGATGATATCGCAGATGAAATAACAAACCGTGAGCTATGGCTAATGGAAGGAAACGAACCAATGACACCCGGCTCAAACGATTGCACCTTAGTTGAGAAACAATCTGCACGCACATTGTCATTTACACAGAGAGTCAGAAGCAGACATGGAACTCCAATTTGGGGGAACTACTCATACGAGGTCCTTGAAACGGCATTGAGCCGTCGAGGTGTGACAATAGAATACTATCGTGTTGAAGCAGATACATCAGAAATCACTTCTGATACGATTGGATTCATTGTTCATGAGGAAGAAACAAGTGCGGATTCCCAATCGTACCTTCGTCGACTCGGAAGCCGTGTTCCTATAATCAAAAACCTTTGCAAAGGAGGTCGTCATTGGTGGGCAGTCACTGGAGTAAAACGAAGCTGCTTTTTATCAGACAACGTGAATGGTTTTCATGTAAAAGAGCAAAAAGATTATGGTAAAGAATGGTTTCTTATCGACAGCAATCTGAATCACATTCTAACACTATCTTCTGACAATGATTTAATGGATTCTCTGACAGATCTTCAAAGTCGAGGTGCACTGATTTTTTGTTGCTCTCCCTCTCCAACCCTAAAAAAGTAAAATAATTACAACACTACTTATAAAATGTCTATGAAGTGTCCAAGTTCTCTCCGACTCGTTCAATAGTGGAAAATACGTTCTTAGCGGGTAAAAATGCAGCAAGGAGAATATTAGGAATTAGATAAATTCAGCAAAATACACTTGCAATTCCAAATCACTGATTCTTACCTCATCCATCCATTCGTCTACCTTCCGTGTTATCTCATCCCTCACATCGCCCTTGATCAGTAAATGTGTAGCATCTAAATCTTCGAGAATAAACTTTTTATCTGCTGATTTTTTGTCATTCAAATGTATAATGAACTGCTTCATGGGAGGATCACATGTGAGAAGGTAGCCCGATGAGGTTGTCGCCCCGGTAGATTGATTTAACTTTGTCGATTTCGGTGGCATGTCACAAGCAGTGATGTTGCATAGCTGAGGCTGCTGCTTCTGCTGTGTTGTCGGGCGAGACTAGAAGAGCAAGTAGTGGCGTGGTATCTAACAGGGTGGATAGAGAGAACAGTGAAGCCAAACATAGGTTCTCTGTTTTAGTTACGAAGCCGCGTCGGCAAGAATGGAGCGGATAGGCGTGAGTACATAGATACATACTTAGCTAACTTAGGTGCTGTATTTTTTATTGTCAATTGGCAATACTTATGGCTCATCTGGACCATAAACTACAATAGTGGATATCGTACACATCAGAGAACTCCCTCAAGCGCGAGAGGCAATAACGCAATGAGATCCACGCGCAGCCACAAGATAACTGCTCGATTAGCAATTTCCCTGACGGCAGCCAGCCTATTACTCTCCTCTAAAACGTCTTGGTTTGGTTCTGCATTCACTCCTACCATCACTATCAACAACACCCAATGCAGAAAAGCAAACTCTACTCCTCTGCATCATAGTTATCGGAATAGAGAGTCGCCTTCGCATGGCTACATCCTAGAGCCCAACGCCGGGCCAATACATCCCAAATGCCTTCTCACCGAGGATCAAATACACACTCTCATTTTCAAGCGACAAAAATGCAAGCTTCAACGACAGTACGACGTCGCTGACAAGATACTGGTCGCTCTTAATCAATGCGGCGTATACTTGCACGACAAGCGAGGTGAATGGCGCGCCGATGGGAAGAGCCACTTTGGTCGACGTTCCGACTACGTTCGTCGGGGGAGTACACACGGCCTTTCGGAGGAGGATCTTCTTGTCGTATCAACGATGGTTGAAGATAGATCGTATGCGAAAAAGAGAGGAGAATTTCATATTTCGGATAAGCTTAGTGATACTTTGAAAACCAGATATCGGGTGAAGGTGGATGATAAGAACCGAGAATGGTCTGTGGAAAATACTATGGAAGAGTACGTCCCGACTCCCCTTGCATCATTAGATGATCCTACACATACAATGGAGGACGAGTTGAAGACTCAGATAGCGCAACGACTGGCTGAGCGCTCGTCTTTTCGCAAGAAGAGGAATTATGAAATGGCAGACAAGATACTAGATGACGTGATGGCACAGTACTCAGTAGTTGTTGATGATAGGACAAAAGAATGGAAGGTTATACTTGGAGATGATTTTGAAGATGATGATTTTGTGAAGGGGGCTCAGCTTTCGCAGCGATCAGCATTCGTGAGGGGTGGAAAGAAAACTAAGGAGCACAATAGTACTATGTCGACAGAGAGAGACGAAGAGGTAATAGCAAATGCGAACCAGAAAGCGATAAAGTTTGCTTCAATGACCGTAGTTGAGCTGAAAAGGCAACTTAAACAGGCAGGCCTGCCTGTGAGTGGGAAAAAATCTGAACTCATTTCGAGATTGAGCAATGCTGCAGATGATATAATAGAAACGATCCATTTGCCTAACTAAAATAGAGTTTCCTTTTCACTGCATCGGTCCAAAAATCGCAAAGCGAAGGGTTCTGACAAGGATGAAGGTGTGGCAAATGCGCTATTTGTT